>JBAKGM010000326.1:33421905-33442200 GCA_037177215.1 Asparagus racemosus
GTGTGTGTATATACACATATATATATATGTGTATATATACACACACACACACACACACACACACACACACACACACACACACACACACACACACACACACACAGAGGATCAGTGGGTCAGTAAAAAAGGTTGGTTATTTCAATATATATATCCTTAAATCATGGGTATTTGCAAAAATATCCCACAAACCTTAGTATTTATAAAACGGCCCTTCAAATCATCAACTTTGTGAAAAAATACCACTAAAATCAATCAATCCTCAACATGGTGCTACAATTTTGACTATTTTCTTGATAATTTTTACATTACAATTATAAATTATCTTATCAATGTTGATGATTAATTACTTTGAGGTAATTTTTTTTCTGAAATTGATGATTTGAAGGGTAGTTTTGTAAACATTGAGATTAAATGGTATTTTTACAAATAGCCAATATTTAAGGGGTACATATGCATATGACCCATTCAAATAGAAAGGATTATGCTTTTAAACCTTCAAAATTTATCATCAACTGATAATTTGGATGAGATGATGAACTTAGTTTAACTAAATATAATCTTTCTAAATTTTAATTTGATGCTAAAAGTTTGACTATTTTGTTGATAATTTTTATGTTGTGGTTACAAATTAGTGTTTCACTTGAAGGAAACGAGATGCAAGCCTAAAGAAGGGGTGAATAGGATTGCTACAAACTTTTCAAATAAACAAAGAATATGCAATGGAAAATAAAAATGAAAAACTAAGAGCAACCAACACAGAAACACACGAGACTTTTATAGTGGTTTGGATCAAAACCCTATGTCCACTCTTCCTTCTCCAATCCCTCCTTAAATAGACCTTGATTGCATTAGAAAGAAGTCCTCTAATCAATGTTAAAATATGAGATCAAATTTATGATCAAACAAGAGAGCTTGAATCTAGAAATCTGCCAAAACGCATCAAAACCATCGATGGTTGATGACGATCATCGATGGTTCCCTGTAGTCCATCGATTGTTCAAATTATGGTTTCTAGAATTCATAGATTATTTACTGAAGTCCATCAATGGTTAAAGCGATCATCGATAGTTGACTGTAGTCCATCGATGGTTTGATTTCTTATTTTTGAAAAATACAGATTGTTGACTGTAGTCCACCGATGAGCTATGGACCATCGATGATTGCCTTATGACCATCGATAGTTAATGGCTGAAATCAGCTGTTCATGTTGATTTTTGCATTGTTTTGAGTAGAAACTTTTTCGTACATGTTTATTCCTGAAATATACATCTCACAAACTTATTAGTACTAAATGAAAGTTTGTCATTAATCAAACAAGAGATATTGCGTGAACAATGTTCTTCCGCAACAAAGTTCTAATAATCTCCCTCTTTTGATAACAACAAAACTCAAAATTTAAAATCTGAAAAGTAAAAACACATGGTGAGATATATATTCAGTTCAAGACAAACATATGACATGTATGGTATTCAAAGTAAAAACAAAGTTCTAACAATCTCCCCCTTTTGATAATAACAAAACTTGAAATTTAAAATCTGAAAAGTAAAAACACATGGTGAGATATATATTCAGTTTCAGACAAATATATGACATGTATGATATGCAAAGTAAGTTCCCCTAATAAATATGCATACATGAAAAGAACAAGTAATCCAGAAACTCCTTGTCTGAAACCAAAACATGAAAACTCTCCCTAAAACAAAGCAAGGTTGAAAGACTTGTCATGTTGAAACCACTAGTAAACCAAACATGAAAACTTGTAAAAACAACTCACAATCAACCACAATCAAACTCAGAAAGTTTTCAAATAGTTTTTAAATTTCCCATTTTCTCCCTCTTTTTGTTGTTATCAAAAGAAACGCACACCTAGGATATACAATATACCTAAAAAATCCAAATAAAGATTATCCAAAGGTGTAGGAAAGAGAAATATACACCGGTTCACAAAATATTTTATAGAAAATAGCACGAGAAATACATATAGAACTTCAAAACACATGAAATATGATAAAAAGTCATATTAAAATTCGCATTCAAACTATGAATATCAATGACAAGTTTGTAAAAACAACAATAAAAGTAATTATATTAGATCATATAACAAATTCATATATATATTCTAGTTTGAGCTTTCTTTTCTTACACAACTTGAATTATCTCAACTTTTGAAAAAGGTCCAAAATCTCGATCTATCACCTCAACCATATAGGAAATTTTAAGAGGAAGAACGATAGTATTTGGAGGGCGATGTACACTATCTCTAAATATAGAAAATATTAAGCATAAGATAGATATCCTTGAGATATTGCACATTTATATCCACAAGTGTGGGTCTTTGACCATCTTTTAACAATTACACTCAATTTTACCGTGGATTTGTAGGGTGTGGGTGTTTGACCATCTTTTTCATGAATACACTCTTTTTGCTTGATGTTTTATAGCATACATGTACTTTTGTACATAAAGAGAAATATTGGTGTTGTATTCAAGTATAAAAATTGAGCTCAAAACCTATTTGATATGTCTAAAAATACTTTATAAACAACATATAAAACATTTATTCCTATTTTTACAAAACTTAACATGATCAGGTTATAGTAAGATGTGAAAAATAATGTGAAGAATATCATAAAATATCATGTTTTTTCAATCAAATATGTAGAACTTTGTGTGCACATATAATATAGAGAGATTGTAAAAACATATGTGAACCAATATGATAAAAATCATGCCTCTATACCAACAGATAATTCTATCTGAATATTTCATGTTAAAGCATATACATAAGCAAGTTTCAAGTTTTTTAAATTTTATTTTATTAAAAAATGAAAAATAAAAAAAATTATTTTGTTTTTTATTTTTCCAAAAAAAGAAAGAAAGAGAAATTTTTTTATTTTTTATATATGAAAAGAACCAAAACATAATGAAAAATCAAATAAAAAAAAGAAAACTATCAATTCTAATACACACACACACACACACACACACACACACATACATACGCACACATACATACATACATACAACATGATAGATGATCATGCATATGAATACTAACTAAACAGATATGAAGTATGTACAAGTAATTAGTACATGCTAGTGTATCTCATCATGTTTCAGAATATACAAGTAACGAGTAAGGGTTATAGAATATACCTGAAACTTACCCTTACGAGAAGATAATATAAGATATATATCAAATCTATAAATCCTAATATCCATGCAGACTAAGAATTAGATTTTGATAATCTGAACTTGCAAGCAATCACCGTGTGTTGCCTCAATCCTCAGTTGACTTGCAAACCTACAGAAAGACAAATAATTGTGACTTAGGTATCCATATAGGTTCACGTTGGTTAAAAATAAGACCTTTTGGTACCCAAATCTATTTGACTGTTTTGATCCTATATCTCATACGTCAGCTCATAGAAACATGTCCAATTTTTCCACATAATGAGCATATAGAATGATAAGTTCTATTGAGAATAGGATCAAAACAACCAAGATTATTACCCTTTATAAAAGAAGGTTGAAACTTTTTATGTTTTCCAGAATATAAATAACCAAGTCTAGTTTTAGCTTTTGCAAATCGTTAATTGGAAAGGACCATGTTAAGACCTATTGAACCCAAAGAAACATTCTTCATAGCCTTTTCCAAATCAATAATTTTGGACTTTAGTTGTTCATTTTCGGAAACAATTGTTGCACATCTAGTTTCAAAGTTAATTTGTTTAGCTGACAAATCACAATATAACTCATTTATCTTAGCAACAAATTTTTCGTTTTCACATTGATTATTTTCAAGTTGCTTAGATAAATAAGAGATTTGATTTTGTGACTTAGAACATTGTGTGTACATGAAAGAGTGATATCATGAGATGAATTATCTGAATTCAGTTTTGCAGAAGAAAATTCTACTTTCTTTGAAAAAAGGTTTTTTTCTTTCTTCAAGTTTGTATTCATCCTTTTTGTTACTTCATATTTTTCAATAATTTTTTCAAGGTGAACCAACATCTCCTTATATTTAGAATATAACTCATCATATGAAGGATATATCTCTTTGTCTGAACTTTCACTATCAGAGCCACTAAAAATACCTTGATTTGAATCTAAAAATACTGTATTTCTTCCCATAAGACATGAGTGTGCCCTTTTGTCATCATCGCTTGAGCTACTCTCCGAGTCATCCCAAGAAGTTATTTTAGAACTTTTGCCCTTTTTTATAGTTTTTGTTCAATAGGCAATTCTTCTTTAGGTGGCTGAGTTTCTAGCACCAAAAATAAATTAAGGTATCTGAATCACTCGAATTATAATTACTTACCTTACTTGTATAGTGATTCCATTTGTCTTGCATGTATTTTTGACCATCCTTTGACTTGAGGAAAGATTTGTAGCTTTTAACAAATTGATCATCCTTGTCTTCAAAACTCGAGTTTGATTCCTTCTTCTTCTTTGATCGATATTTCTCCTTCTTTGCTCTTAAGGCTAATGACTTTTTCTTTGAATCTTCTTCTGAAGCATCTTCTCTTTCTTTTGTCAGACTTCATATGTGATAAGATTGCCTACAAGATTATCAATAGTAAGTTTAGAAAAATTTCAAAGTTCTTCTATTACTGTTACCTTAGATTCCCAATCCCGAGATAGAGAACGGTATTTTTGTTGTGTAGCTCCTTGTTATCATACTCCTTCCCTAGTGCTTTTGGCTTGTTCACTATATCAGTGAATCTTTTGAACATCTCCTATATGCTCTCCGAGGCATTCATCGTAAAGTTCTCATATTTGCTCACCAGCATAACAAGCTTAGTCTCTTTAACCTGCAAAGTTCCTTCATGTGTAACTTCTAGTGTTTTTCACATTTCCTGCACAGCAGAACAGTTAGAAATATGGTTAATTCTTCAGTAGTAAGAGAGCAATATAAATTATTCATGGCTTTTGAATTATAAGAGTAAATTTGTTTTATGTTGTGGAGTCCACTTATTCTTGGTTAGAACAACTGTAATACCATCTACCTCAATAATAGGTTCCTTGTACCCATATTCTACACTCTCCCAAATATCTAAATTAGTGGACAAGAGAAAATCTTTTATGCGTGCTTTACAATATGTGTAATTGGTGCCAGCGAAAAGTGGGGGTTGGTTGACAGCATGTCTTTAGGAAAATCTGAAGCGCTAGTAAGGCTTGACATATCTAACCTAGGGTGTGATACCTAAAGATGGGTAACAAGGCTCTGACCACTTGATGGAAATGGTATGTAAGCCTAGAGGGGGGTCAATAGGATTGCTACAAAATTTTTTGGATAAATAAAGAATATGCAGTGGAAAATAAAAAATGAAAAACTAAGAGCAAACAACATAGGAACACATGAGGTTTTTATAATGATTCGGATCAAAATTATATGTTCGCTCTTCCTTCTTATGAAGAGCCTTCTTCATTATGACCGGAGTTATCCCTAAATCACAGGCTTATAAACATGACCCTGGAATCTACCCAAAACCAGTCGAGATACCCAACTCTTCACAATGACCAGAAAAAACCTCAATTACCCCGGCTTGAGTACGCTGTCAAACTCGCAAGCTTGAAATATAAAACCAACCTTAAAATAGTTAAAATCACAATTGAAAAGATCTTACAGCGCTTTTAAAATAAATCCTTCTCCAAATCGATGTTGACGATGATCCATGAAGAAGAGATGTTGAGATTGAACACAAAGGGCACTCCTACTCACTGAAACGATCTCTCGATGTTGAGCGGGATGAGAAGAAATTGAACGAGGCTCAAGGAATCAAATTCTAACTTACAATCTCTCATAAACTGTAGAATTTGATCTCACAAACTTGTGCAAATATCCTCTATCTTTATTGTTCTTAATCTCTTCTCCAATCCCTCCTTAAACAGACCTTGATTACATTGAAAAGAAGTCCTCTAATCAGTATTAAAATAGAAGATCAAATCTGTGATCAAACATCTAAGAGTGAATCTAGAAATCTACCACAATGCGTCTAAATCATCGATGGTTAAACTAGATCATCAATGGTTAATGCCGATCATCGATGGTTTACTATAGTCTCCGATAGTTTGATTTCTTATTTTTAAAAAATACGGATTATTGACTGTAGTCCATCAATGACCTATGGACCATCGATGATTGCCTCATGACCTTCGATGGTTAATGGCTGAAATTAACTATTTGTGTTGATTTTTGCATCATTTTGAGTCGAAACTTTTTCGTACATGTTTATTCCTGAAATATATCATCTTACAAACTTATTAGTACCAAATGAGAGTTTATTATTAATCAAACAAGAGATAGTGCATGAACAACATTCTTCCTGAACAAAGTTCTATCATCACTTTTGATGATTAATGGCCATGAGGGTTTTTGTCCAATATTGCTAATTTGAGTGGTAATTTTACAAATACTAAGATTTATAGGGTATTTTTGCAAATACCTATGATTTAAGGGGTATATGTGCAAATAACCCATTCAAATAGAAAGGATTATGTTTTCAAACCTTCAAGATTTATCACTAACTAATAGTTTGAATAAGATGATACTTAGTTTAACTAAAGATACTATTTCTAAATTTTAACTTTATCGTCATCATTCAATTTTTTCATAACTAATAACTTGGATGAGATGATAAGCGTAGTTTAACTAAAGATAATCTTTCTAGAATTTAATTTGATGCTAAAATTTTGACTATTTTTTATTGATAATTTTTATGTTGTAATTACAAATTAGCTTATCAATGTTGATGATTAATTGCTCTGAGGGTATTTTTTTCCCAATATTGACGATTTGATGAGTAGTTTTGCAAACACTGAGATTTAGAGGATATTTTTGCTAATACCCATGATTTAAGGAATATATATGCAAATAACCTATTCAAATAGAAAGAATTACCTTTTTTTAACCTTCAAAAATTATCATCAACTAATAGTTTGAATGAGATGATAAAATTAGTTTAACTAAAGGTAATCTTTTTTAAAATTTAACTTTATCATCATCATTCAAAATTTTTTTTATCAACCAATAATTTGGATGAGATGATAAATTTAATTTAGCTAAAGATAGTCTTTCTAAAATTTAACTTTGTCATCATTATTAAGATAGGATACCAATGTAATATTAAAAAGGGCCAAGGGTAATATTGACCATTATTGATAATTTTTCCATTGTGCTTATAAATTAGCTTATCAATATTGATGATTAATTGCTTCGAGGGTATTCTTTTTTCTTCAATATTGATGATTTGGTTGTTTTGCAAATACTGGGATTTAGAGGGTATATATAGGCAAATAACTCATTCAAATAAAAAGGATTATGTTTTTAAACCTTCAAAGTTTATCATCAACTAATAGTTTAACTGATATGATAAACTTAGTTTAACTAAAGGAAATCTTTCCAAAATTTAACTTTATCATCATCATTCAAAGTTTTCATCAACTAATAATTTGTATGAGATGATAAACTTAGTTTAACTAAAGATAATCTTTCTAAATTTTAACTTTATCATCATCATCATCATCATCATCAGGATAGGATAACAATGGAATATCCAAAAGAATCAAGGGTAATATTGACCATGAAAAGGTTTTTCCAAACTCATACTTTTATAAGAAAACTAGTATAGTGCACGTGCTTTGCACTAGAGTGTTCCTGTTTTGTTTTTTGTTTTTCAAAATGTTTTTGTTGGTTGCAAAATAATGAAATGACTTATATAGCAATATAAATTCTGAAAAATTATAATTTTGTTTAAATAAATAAAGTGTACTATAAAACTGTGTAAAAGAACTGTATGATTAATTAGTATAGTTTGAATAATTATTATAATTTATTCATAATTTATTAAAATAATTATAAAATATTAAATAATTTCTTCTCTTTTAAATATAATAATATTATACATTGCATTATTGTAATAATATTAGTAATTGCATTTTAATTTAATAATTAGTATATTACACTAGTAGTAAATAATTTACTAAATTGTATAATTATTAAATTACATTGTAATTTATTAATCTAAAAATTACTATTAAAAATCATTATACTATTAATACAATTACAATTATAATAAATACAAATTATTTTTCATGGTATTATCATACTTTTTAAAGGCTAATAGGATGAAACGCATAAACCTAATGGATTTTTATTATTCTTAATTTTTCTAGAATTTTAAATATTTTGTGAAGGTAAATTAGGGATAAATTTCAAAGTTTCTATTAAATAACATAATTAAATAATAAAATAATAGTGCGATCAAAGGTTTGAAAAGGTGAGGAAATGCATAATTATTAAAGATGTTATATAATTAGTGAATGATTAATTACAAGTTTATAACTAATGGCATATTTCAAAATTATCAAACTTAAAAGGGTAAAAATAAAAGTCAAAAGTTTTAACAAGGCAATCCTTTTTTATATGTAGTATACATATAGATATAGATATAAATAGATAGATACAGATATAGATATATATTACACTAGGTTTTATGCACGTGCAATGCACGTGGTAAAATACCTTGATTAAGTACTTTTAATTTATTTCCTCATTAAAATTTGTTTCTCGGTCTCACTTTAATAGTTTTTGCTCACTTATACATCTAAAATTTAGCATTATGATTATTTATTTTTTTATGTTTGTTTGAATGGACTACACCGAATTTAAACTTTCATGTTGATAATTGAATTGACAGGAAACAAATGTAATCCAAAGCCAATTCCAATTTGAATTTTTATGTCATTTGGATCGACATGAAACCAAGCTTGACTTGAGAAAGTATAGTGTTGTGAAAGTGAAAAATAGTTGAAAAATAACGCTATAAAAGCAAGACGAATAATTAAAGCCAATAAGCTAAGATGATTAATTAAAAGTGAGCTAGAACGAAACTAAAGAGAATATGAAGTTGTTCCTAATCATTGATAGACTTAATAAAAAATCATAAACTAAATATTAATGCTAACTCTAGTATACTTTTATATGATAAAAACATCGACATAAGCATATAAAGTACTAAAAATAGTTTATGAAAATCCCTTCTAAAGATTTCTAATTTTACTAAAAAAACTATTTTATATGATATTAAGAAAATATATCTTATATTCCTTCTATTTTACTTTTTTATTGAGTCGAGATCAATCATTCTCTACCTTTATCTTTTTCTTATGCAATTCTAGAGTAGTGTCTTCATTGTCGACATCGATTGTGCCATTAGGCTGGAGATGGATTTTTTGTGTTGTTATCTTTTTTTAGGCTCGTTTATCTTTTGTCTTCTCGTTTCACTTCACAAAGAAGTTGCATGTATTTCTGATGTTCAACACAAACTTCTAGAAATACACATTTTGATTATTTTTCTATTTCAATGATAATAAAGATTAATTTCATATAAATAAAATTTTTGTGTTTCTAGTTTATTACTTAAATAAGGTTAGGAGTTACCTTTTTTTCCCTCTGCAATGAATTCTTTTGTTGTGCATTCAATAAGAGTATTTGCTGCGTCAAATAATGTTATCTTTGCTCTGTTTGTGTTATTTTTCACGAGGATCTAAACAAAATAACTGTATTTTTATTATCAATTAGCATTAGATTATAATGTTAATATTTGATTTTGATATGCTTATTTCAAGAAGAAGAGATATTATTTAACCTTGGTACTATGTCATCAACGATTCTATAATATTTATCATTTAGACACGCTTATTAACATTTCTATCCACCTTCTTGTTGCAGCCTTTACAAGCAGCTCAACTCTATTGGAAATGATAGTTATCTTTGCATTATAGGTACAATATCGTGTCTGTATATTGGTAAACTATTTTTAGGTTTAATTATATGAAATTTAGGATAGGTCTTGTAAGATGATACCTCTTTTAAATGTTATGATGAATGCATATATCAGTTATCTGAATTTGTGCTGCATGTGTACAGAGCCTTGATGGAGGTGCTTTTGTTTTGGTAGCTTGTTCTGACTTCATACTAGCATTAAAATAGAATATTTTTTTTATTATGTTATATGGATGTTTGCTTGGTTAAGTGGAAGGAAGATGAGGATGACGTCAAGTCATCATGCCCCTTATGCCCTGAGCAACACACGTGCTACAATGGGCGGGACAATGGGTTGCAATCCCGTGAGGGTGAGCTAACTCCAAAAACATGTCCTTAGTTCAGATTGAAAGATCCATTCATATATAATAATGGAGATATGTGGCGAGAATAGTTTAGTGGTAAATGTGCGATTTGTTCAATTAATACTTAAATAGTTAAGGGGTCTTTCGATTTTTTCATATTACGATAAAAAAATTTATTTCTTAAAAAGATTTAAAATCTAATAGTGCTATTACATGCTTATCTTTAATCATGTCTTCAAGAAGTGACCCTTCGTTGGTAAATACCTCCAAATAAAGTTACATGCAGAGTCATGCCACTGTATAGGAAAACGAAAAAGGTCGATTTTAATTTCTTTTACTTGTGCTATTGTAAATAAGTATCACGTGTATACATTTAGTCCATTATAGTGATTTCCCTCCTCTTATCTGGCTTGTTTTTATCTTGCAACATAGTTGATCAATGGGTTCATTTTCGTTTCTATTGAAAGATTATTTGTATGTAATTTTATATTAAGTTTATGATTCCGTTAGTATTTGAATAATAAAATATAAAAATTTATAAATACTTACTAGTTTTTATATATTTTTCATGGAAGATGCTTTTTTAATTAGGACAAAGTTGTTCAATATGTTCTTCAAGGGGAACTTAGTTGGTGCCTCTTTGATAGAAATGTCTTTTATTGATGTCAATTCAAGTGATTCATGAACGTTTTTGAATTTTGGGTTTATTTCCTTCACTTCTCTATTTGAAATAAAAACAGCTTGATTCTTTTAAAGGATATCTCTGAACTTTATTGTTTCGTGGTCTTTTCTATTGCAATTGACGCAGATTACAATAAAAGATTATAAATGAAACAAAGAAAAAATTTATATTTCCTGGGGTTCTTTTCTATGCGCCAGTAGAGCGTCGATCTTATACTCCGTTGACGAACTAAATCAAAACTCACGAATCTTTTACTGTTGACGAGGGTTTTATCACTTGGAAGGTAGCTCAGCCTTCTTTTTGTGAAACTCCTCTGTGTATGCGTATATGTCACTTAGCGCTCTCTCTCTTTCCACTATTGAATGAATGATCTCCTCTCCTTTAATAGGCTAAAAGAGAGAGTTAATGGCCTCGTTAGAACGTGGGTTAGTGGCCACTAAAATAGGAGATAATGGGGGAAGTTATCCCATGAAAATAGCTCTGAAACGGGTATTTAGGCGAACTTCGTGGTCATGGCGAAGTTCGCTGGAGTTGTAGGCGAAGGTCACTGCAGTCGTAGGCGAGGGTCACTCAAAAGTGGGGGCGCCTCCTTCGGTAGTGGAAGACTTGGTCCACTTTACTATTGTGGGTGGAGCTCTTAGCTGGCGAGCTTCGCTTGTGAACTCGGATTTAACACAAAATCCAATCCTTAGCAGAGTTGGCATCGGTCGTCAGGCGACCTTCGCTATAATCTATTATGGGCTTGGTTTTAGGCCCATTCGAAGTATTTAGCCCATGGACATTCACTTCTTTGGTTCAAGTTAAACATCAGCCTAGGTGAAAATACATTTTGACTGTCTACAAGACCGCCCCCCCCCCAAGTTTTTGAGATCCCGCATTCATGATTGTAGGGGGATCGAAATACTTTGGGTAAAATAGCTAGAGGTGTACCATTGAACATAGCTTGAGTTGTCTTAGTTTGGTAAAAATCCGTCTACTTGGTTACTAGAGGTGTACTGTTGAACGTAGTTCCCTTGAGTGCAAACTTGTATCAAAAGCTTGACGTAGCTTGTGTTCACCAAAATCCATATTTGGGATGAAATTCGCCTCTTCAATTGCTGAGGCGGAGTTGATGAATGAGCGAAGGTGACTCATCTCTTTAGGTTGCTGAGCGAAGCTTGTCGCCTAGCGACGTTCGTTGGTTAAATAAAAGCTCGTGTTAAATGAGCTGTCTCCAGTGAAGCTCGTGGTTCGTTATGAAGATAGAGTCTGTTGAGATTCTCCTCTCAATTTGTGTCATGATCTGCGGCTGAGATCTCTTGATTAGAGATTTGTGAGATCCGCTAGAGATTTGATCAAGTTTTAGGCTAAAATTAGCCTCTTTGTCTGGTCTCATCAAATGTCAAAGAATGAGATATTCTCAGGATTTAAGATTTGAAATGGGCTATAAATAGTAGCCATCCTCATCCATTCTCGTTGCCTTCATCATCATCTTCTTCTTCTTCTTCATCTCTATTGCTGCGCGTACATTGCATAAGCCAGAGATGCCCCTCGACAGAGGAGCTGTGATAAGAAAACTTCAACAGGAGTTGGCCCAAGTGAAGGACAATCAAGCGGAAGAGTTCTGCATACTCCGATGCTTAGCGGAGTTGTTATTAGCCAAAAAGGCTATGCTCGAGTGGATAGTCGAGAACTAATCATTGGCTTGGCGTGAGCTTGATTGCGATGGGGATGCATAGAGCCTTGAAAGCCATGCTTTTCTTAAGACCGTTCGGCGACCGAAATGGCGCTTGAAGAAAGACCATTGGGTCTCCATGAGTAAGGACTTTGATAGTAACTAGGTGTCACAAGAGTGAACCTAGATTGTAATTAGACGTTGTGTGGCTGAGTCAGGCCCAATGTCGATTTTTGACCATAGGAAGTGCTTCTTCTAGTAGATATGGCTCAGATTGGAGCAACGGGAGCACTTCCTATCTCTCAATTATGTGTGGCTAAGGGTGCATGAGTTGTAGCTTGGTGCAACGCGTGCATGTTCCTCAGCCGTCACACTACCCATATCCTAGGAATATAGGGCAGTAGCAAATAGCAACAACTATCCATCATCTTTGTAATTGGATAGTCTGAATATCGCCTTGTAGTTTAGTCTTCGATCAAGAAAAATGAACTTTTTTTTCTTCATGTTGAAGTTGTCCAAATTCTTGTGTAATTGATCTGTGTATGTTGAAGCATAGCTTGGACTCTGCATGGAATTAGAGTACTTGGAAGCAAAGCTCGGGCATCCTTGTGTTAGCTGGAGTTGATTTGAGGCTCGCTAAACGATGTCTCAATCGAGTTGAGCATTAGTGAATTTTGCCAAGTCATTTTGGTGAAGTTCACCATCTCGATGCCACTAACAAATTGAGTTAAGGTTGGCTCAATTAGAAGGCTTAGTGAAATTTTCACTATGGCGTTCTGGCGAGGTTCGCCTCAATGCTATGCGAAGTTCAACTTTTTGAGGAGCAGTCACCTTTACCGAAGTTCACACAGTTGAGTTTTAGCAGATCTCATCAAATTGATCGTGCGAGGTTCACTCAAAAAGCTTTTAACAAAAACTTAGAATATTTGGCGAATCTCATTTGGAGTGAAATTCCTGGTGAGGTTTAAGGCTGGAATCTCGAGCAAAGTTGAAGGTAGAATCTTCGGCGAATTTGATAGTGAGATATTTAGCGAAGGTTGTTAGAGAGATACCTAGCGGATCTAGAGGCAAGATCTGTGGAAAAGTTCTGAAGCTGAGATCCTTGGCGAAGTTCATGACAGAGAATTTTCAGCGAGATTCAGGGGTCTTAGCCTATAAATAGGACTATTCATCTCCCTCCTCTTCACTTTTCAATTTCCAAACCCTAGATTTCCTTAGAAACTTTTAGAGCTTATCAACCAAGGCCCCTCGTCGTGCTATTTCTAGGGAAGAAGCTCCGCTCAAGGAGTTCGACGACCACATGCTGAGGATGCGCTGGCGTGGCTGGAGTTAGCGATGGGTAAGTATACCCATTAATGGCGATCTTCAGATCTGCCTTTGCCCATTGGGCTTTCATCAATGCCTCATGGCGTGGCTGGCATGGCTGGAGTTAGCGATGGGTAAGTATACCCATTAATGGCGATCTTCAGATCTTCTCGGACGAGCCTTCGTTGTTGGTGATGGGGCTTTGTCTGCGGCTATTGATGGTGCTTCTTGGTGAATTTCATTCTTCGGGTGAAATTCTTTAGCCCCATGGGCTTCTGCAGTGAACTTCATTTTGGCGAAGTTCGTTGTGTTGTTTGTGCAATCCTCGCCAAGATGACATTCGCCATTTGGCATTGTCTTTATTTGGGCGAGGTTTGCTCAATCAAGTTGAGTGAATTTTGCCAACTTTGAAGCAAAGTGAAGTTCGATTTGCTTGGTTCCATCAACACTTAGTTTGTTGTATACGAGCGAGGTTCGCCTCAGCTCTTCAGTTGGTTTGACTTGATCTTTGTTGACTAACCTCTTTCATTGTCTCTGTACAGTTGCTTATTCCAGATATCTAGTGGATCGATTTAATCTCTTTGGTCATAATGGATCTCATGATCTTGAAGTGACTCATGTCTTCCATGGGGAAATCCCATTATTCACTGAAGGAAGCAGCTCTGAAAGAGAGAGGATCATTCGTGCAGGAGGCCATAGGACCCTTCAGGGCATAATCACCGACGCGAAACTCTCAGTTCCCAACAAAGCAGCATTCGTGAAACCACCTTTCCTCTTTGCAGATAGTGTTCTGAGTGGTAACTCACTTTTTTGTTGGGGGTCAGAGTATTGGTACTTCACTCTAGGAGACCATCAATGTGCTCTACCAGAGATAGAGCGACGGGTTTTCTTCATGTACCTGCAGCGTTTAGGTATGCCACGTCCCATGCACTTCGACCTTACTCACAGGGAAGATAGCGTCAAGATGGGTATTCTGAAGTATGGAGGTGGCTTTCATCACGAAGGAGTTTACGGGGTTAACATTGTGGGTGCGCGTGGTTTTGTTCAAGAGGACGCTGTGATTAACGAAGTAGCAGTCATCCCAAGCACCTTTGGGTATGAACTTGCTAAGAGCGGGGCCCAATACCCTGAAGCGGACGCTAGGTTCCCTTGGTGGATTAGGTCAACGGGAACGCATTGATGGTCTTGCCTTGTTCAATTCATTGTCATCACTTTTGGGGACAGGTTACGAAAACTGAGGCTCTATGCCGTGATCAGGGCCTCCATGTACGACATTGAAATCTCCGTGCCAACATTATACGGCATCTTGGAATTATATAATTCCGATAGCAACACTTTCTTCACTCCAGTGGGGGAGATTGGTATTACTCTTCATGAGATATTTGAAGTATCTCGCTTGCCAATAGGAGATCATCCTTATGAAGAATTCTTCCCAACCAATGAGGTGCTGAGCGTCTTCTCTCATACCGCTTAAATTGCAGAGGTGTTCTGAGAACTAACCTGCCATTTCCATATCTGTCAAAGATCTCAAGGGAGTGCGAGTCATGATCATACCATTGCTCATGTCCCCCGGGCTGAATGCTTATTCCCCCATGTGAGTAAGAAGGAGACAGTAGAAGCAATCTCTACAGCTTCTGATGCTGAAATTGAGAAGCGTATCTTCAAAGAGAAGTCTGTTCTGTACACAGTAGATTCTGACATATGTGAGTTCCGTGCTAGCGATAAGTTTGAGAGTTTTCATCATCAAGCGAGGGAACTAATATCCAAGCTAGCACTGCTTGCAAGATTCTTCTCAATATAGTTGAAGGGTTGTGTAGTGCCTTCTGAGCCAAAAGATCATATATCAATCAAGGTGTTGTATCCTGCGGTGATGCTGGCTTCCGAACACAATCTAGCTCTCCTACCAGCAATGGTAAGTTGCATACATCACGGTCTCTGAGAGTTAGCCACAGAGTACTTGAAGGAGGAGGACAAATGCCCAAGAAAGCAAGTGCCTAAGCCTAGGGTGGAATTGCCATATACTTATTTGGTAATATGGTTTACCCAACATTGCCCGTCATTGATGTCAACTGCTGCATCTGGTGGGGAGGAAATTTCCCTGCTTCAGAGGTTGGAATGCTCCAAGTGGCTGATTAAATACTTAGGTGGTGTTCGTAGGGCTCTCTTGGCCAGAGAAAACTATCAACTCTACTGTTGCTTTCCCCCAATAATCAGCGTCAACCCCGGGGATGAATTCGAGGATGGCTTTAGTAGTGAAGGCTTCACTTGCTTGCCTAGCGGGTGTTTCCACTAGCTGGTGAATATCACATCAAGCCCTATTTACTGTGTCGCTTTGCTCGCCAATTTGGCGACGACTAATTGTAAGTTGGGAACCTAAATCCAGGATTGTTGCGTACTGGGAGCATAGTTGATGGAGCCCGTGTTTGGTATCATTTTGTCGCTGGTGCCACCGGGGTGAGGTTTTTGCTCCCACAGCATACTCCTAACTGTTTCATGATGTTAGGATTTTGTAAATGGTATAACAAGGTATTCGAGATGCATCTTGATTTCCGAGTGAACCAGAATGGCTTAGTTTGGATCTCAAAGAGATACAAGGAGTCCTCCAGAAAAGGTTTGAGGAGTAGGATTCTAGGTATGAGTGAATTTCTGGCCAAAGATTTATCAAATAATGGTCCAAATGAGTCTGGTGATCAACCCGGTCTTTCACGGCCAGCCGATACTGATGTTCAAGAACCTGTTGAATCTCAAAGGCCGATCAGTGTCCACCAGGATGCACCTGCTGAAGGATAGGGAAAAGGGAAATGACCCTTAGATGACTCTCCTCCCTAATTAATTTTGAATAGGTGACGCATAGCTGCTATTGCATCAGGTGGCTCTTCTAGAGTTGTGGAAGAATCTCCGGTAGTTCCAATGTAAGAACCTACCCCAGAGCCTGAGCTTACACTTGATAGCTCTTCCAATGCTGTGGAAGAATCTCCTATGACCCTATTATAGGGAACTGGTATTGATTCTTCAGATAGTCCCTTGCTTGCGCATCCGTATTTTGTGATTCGAAATGTCACTTGATTGATGCATTTTCTTCTCATATGCAGGTAAAGAACCTATTCCTATGGATGATGAGGAACCTGTGGACTACGAGCATTATGATATGGATACCTACTTGACTGAACCCAGGGATGCAGGAGGAGTCAGTGACATTGGCGGTCTCTCACACATGCTAGGTAGTTTTGGTCAATTCCGTAGACTTGTCTCATTTTGACGATTAACCTTTCTGTTATTGATCAAGCAGATGATGAGTTTGGTCCCGGAGATGTGGGTGCTCATTCTGAGTCTACGGTCATTGTTGGGAGGGATCATAGCACTTTAGAGCTTCTACTTGAGGATCCCATGCTTAGACCCATTTTGATAGCGAGATGTCGGTTGAACATCTCAGAATTTTTTGATGGGGAAGATGAACCTTCTGCCTCACCTCTGCCTAGAGAAAGCATTCTAGAATTGTTGCCCAGCTCACGGCATGAGGAACCAGTCATGAGTGCAAGTGTCGAGATCGAGCCTTCATCCACAGGTCTTGAAGTTGTGACTTCAGGAGTGATAGCTGCGACGACTATTACCTCCTCCATCGAGGCGACGTCTACTATTCCTTCCATCACATCTAATCTGTTGGTCTCACTCGCACCATTTCTGATGGCAGGTCACGAGCGAGTGCATATTTTGCCAGCTTTTCATCTGGGTACCATAAGTTCAGTTGCAAGGGAAAGCTCTTCAGGTGTTGTAGCCGTTCCTCAATTTCCTAACCCTATTGATTTGATTGGGATGGAGATCAAGATATTAACAGATGGTTTGACAAAGCTGCTCAATCTGAGTATTGCTAACGCTCTTCACCTGGGGTGAGGTTTGTCTGCTCATACTCTGAAACTATTGAGGGATCAACTTGAGGTGCTGTCATCAACTGCTGGTTCCGTCCGCGCTGAGCCTTTTAAGATGGCGATCGATGAAGCTGAACTGCATCTAGTCTGCAAATAGCTGATCTCGAGGGCATTACTGAGATTGAATTTCGTTGTTTATCTGCCGTCCAGAGTCAAGCTTTTGAGTCTGGAATGGCACAAATTGACATGAGGATCTGAGATTTGAATGAACGTATCATTTCTAATGAGGGTTATCACGTGGAGCAACAAGACGCTATCCAAGAGAAGGAAACTGCCATTACTGCCACCTAGGCAATAATTGTCACGGCTCAAGCACGTTTGGTAGAAGCTCAAGCTCAAAAAGAAGAGCTTGAATCTGATTTGGCTGAGTTCACAAAGAAATGGGACTCTCAAGTTGCGTAACATCAGGCCGAGACGAAGAAGCTTGCCGAAATTCGAGCTAAAGCTACTCCCGTTGATCCTGAGATTTTGAGGGAGAGGGCTCAAAAAGGCGCTCAAGAAGTCAGGGATGCCCGCATTGATAATTGTATTGTGCGGATATAGCTTTTTATCTATTGTAAGGACTTCTTGTCAACGCTTTTCAGCTCTTTCTTGAATAAAAGAACTTTCTTTTCCCTTACTTTAATGTGTGTACGGTAGATGTGTAATGTTAACGTATCGTAATTACATTGTTGTTAGGGATATTTGAGGATCAAACTAATAGAGGTGTAATGTTAACGCATCAGGTTTTGATCAAATTGACACTGCTCAGAGGTGTAGTGTTAACATGGCAGTTTAGAATTGGGACCGTTCAGAGGTGTGGTGTTAACATGACAGTCAAAGGATATTTGACAGAGGTGTAGTGTTAACGTGTCAAATGAAATGACCGACAGAGATGTAATGTTAACCAGTCGGTTCAAAGGAGTCCAAAGGACGACTACCATTTGGAAGTGTAGTGTTAACTTAAGTAGAAAATCGATAGAAGTGTAATGTTAACTAATCGATTTTTGATAAGAGCGAATCGACATAGGTGTAATGTTAACCGGTCAATTTCGACTAAATAAGTAGACAGAGGTGTAATGTTAACTAGTTGACAGAATCAAACCGATAGAGGTGTAATGTTAATATATCAGGTTTGTAGAATTAGTACTGTTCAGAGGTGTATATATTAACATGACAGTACTAAGGGCTTTTGGCAGAGGTTTAATGTTAACGTGCCAACAAAATGGTCTGACAGAGATGTAATGTTAACCAATCAGATCATTTGAGATGAGAAATCATTCAGAGGTGTAGTGTTAATATGACGATTTGATCAAATTAGAACTGTTCAGAGGTGTAATGTTAACATGATAGTAGGAGGGTATATTTGAAGTTGACACTGTTCAAAGGTGTATTGTTAACATAACAGTGATGGTATGTCTGGAGCCAAACAGAGGTGTGGTGTTAACTTGATGACTCTTTGAGTATTTTGATTAGGTTTTGGATCAAGAAGATCAATATTTCTGGTTCAGAGGTGGAAACTTAAACACGACCAGGAATTCTGTGGGGATATAGGATTGGCTAGGATCAAGGGTAGTATTTCTTAAGAAATTTCCCATTGATTAGCGCCATGAGCCTATTGCCATTTTGGTCAATTAGACAATATGCTCCATTTGAGTAGACTGTCTCCACTACAAATGGATCTTCCCATTTGGGCTAGAATTTGCCTTTAGTCTTGTGCATCATGACCATGGGTCGATGAATGGCTAAGTCCAGGTCGCCTTCTTTGAAGGATCGTTCTCTAACTCTCCTATTGAAGGCTTTCGAAATCCGTGACTGGTAGATCTCGATTCTTTGCTGGGCTTGAATTCTCAGTTCATCCAGTGCTTCGAGTTCTTGGAGAGACTTTTGATGATATTCTTTGATCGTCATCTTCTTAGCAATGGAGATTATGACAGCACCTGAATTTCAAGAGGGATCACAGCTTCACATCTGTAGACCAAGAAATATGGCGTTGAGCCAATGGGAGTGCGGACTGTTGTTCGGTAAGCCCATAAACACTCTCTAAGTTTCTCGTTCCAATCCCGTTTGTTAGAGACGACGAACTTCTTTAAGAGTTAGATAATAGTTTTATTGAAGGCTTCAGCTAGACCATTAGCAGATGGGTTGTATGGCGTAGAAGCCACATCTTGAATTCTGAACTTATTACCAAATTTAAAGAACGGTCGACTAATGAATTGCGGACCGTTGTCGTGAACTATTCTTCTAGGGACACCGAATCGATAAATCCCGTGATGTCGCAGGAATTTAATCACCTAGGATGTCTTGACTTCTTTGAGGGGGACAGCTTCGGCCCATTTGGAGAAGTAATCTGTGATAGCTAAGATAAATTGATGACCCTTAGAGGATGGTGGACTGATTGGACCAATGACGTCCATGCCCCAAGCTTCAAATGGCCATGAGGCAGCTGTTGGACGTAATTCTTCTGGAGGTTGATGTTGTTGAATTTGATATTCTCAAGTCATAGTTTTGATGATAACAATATGTATGTATTGTGTGTTCTAACTTGTTGATGCAGATATCAGTTATATCAGATTCAGACAAGTAAAAGATGATTTCAAGGCACGATGAAGTAT
>JBAKGM010000326.1:33442300-33458344 GCA_037177215.1 Asparagus racemosus
AGACCCACGCTACTGCAGACGCCGCCAATCCCATCCCATTAATAGCAAATAGACAACACAACTCTCAGTCTGCTCACACTTTGGCACCTGTAAAGGCTGCTACTGTGACAGGGACATGCTACTGTGGCTGGCGCATACAGGAGATGGCCCAATCGTCTCCCAGCACGTGGAGGAGAGGGCTGACTCAGCAGCTGTCTCTTGAAAGACAAGAATGCTCTCTGAACCCTAGGTAAAATAGCAGTAAGAACAGTAAACTAAGTAAGTGATCCCATCTTAGTGAATTCTACTTTGATATTTTTCTTCTTCCTTTACTGACTTGACCGTCGGAGGGACCACCGGAGATCCCAACTCCACTCTTTCCACAGGTACTCCCTCGTAGACGAACCCCCTGATCGGAGCAACATCACCGGGCATTAGGAGAGAAGGCGGACCCTTCTCTTTTAAAAGCTAAACTCATACCGAGGTTAGTGACTGTGTGATTGCATACATCAACATATATATTCATACATATATATGTATATATATGTATATATATATATACAACATTAGAAATACTTACTTGTATGAGAAGATAATATATTATAAATATATCAAACCTGTATCTTCTCATAATGTAGATCAATGATTAGATTTGATAACCTAAGACCTTAAGCAATCATCGTGTGTTGCCTCAATCCTTGATTTACCTGCAAGTCTATAGAAAAGTAGATAATTGTGAACTAGGTGTCCACATAGGTCCACGTTGGTTAGTAATAAGGTCTTTTGGCATCCAAATCTGTTTGATTGTTTTAATCCTATATCTCATATGACAGCTCATAGAAACATGTCCTGTTTATATAGAATGATAACTTCCATTGGGAATAGGATCAAAACAACCCTGATTATTTCCTTTTACAAAAGAAGATTGAAACTTTTTTTTTCAATATGAATAAACAAGACCAGTTTAAGCTTTTGCAAATCGTTGATTTGAAAGAAGTTTGTTAAGACCATTTGAGCCCAATGAAAAATTCTTCACGGCTCCTTCCAAATCACTAATTTTGGACTTTAGTTGTTCATTTTTAGAAACAATCGTAGTGCATTGAGTTTCAAACTTAATTTGTTTAGATGACAAATCACAAAATAACTTATTTATATTAGCAACTAATTTCTCTTTTTCACATTGGATATTTTTGAGTTCCTTAGATTAATAAGAAATTTGATTTTGTAACTCAGAGCATTGCATGCACTCAAGGGAGGTTGAATCAACAGAATTTAAATTTGTAGAGGAAAATTCAACTTTCTTTGACAAAAGTTTATTTTCTTTCTTCAAATTTTTTTTGTTTCTTCATATTTATGAGCTATACTTTCTAAATGAATTAAAATCTCTTTATACTTAGAATAAAGCTCATCATATGAATGATATGCCTCTTCATATGAATACTCACCATCTGAACCACTTGAATTATTCTGATCTCAATCTGAAAACAAAGCATCTTTTCCCATTAGACACTTATTCCCTTGTTTATCATCTTCACTTGTATCAACTTCAGACTCATCCTCATCTGATATATCCCAGTTTGCAACTTTACGACTCTTTCCCTCCTTCTTCTTTTCTTTTCGATTCAAGGGACATTGATTTTTGTAATGACCTAGTTTCCTGTAACGAAAACAGATAGGATCAGTTTTAGAATCACTTGAAGAATTATTGTTCACCTGTTTAGTAAATTTATTTCATCTTTTCTGAAGATATTTCTATCCTTGCTTCGATTTAAGAAAAGACTTGAATCCTTTTTCAAAAAGTGCATATTGATCATCTTCATCATCTGAACTCTGAGTCTGAATCTACCTTCTTTTTTTATCAGGATTTTTCTTTCTTTTCACATAAGGCTAACGACTTCTTCTTTGAATCTTCTTCTTAGGCATCTTCTCTTTCTTTCAATCCAACTTCATAATTGATGAGATTGCCTATAAGATTATCAAGAGTAAGTTTAGAAAAATTCTGAAGTTCTTCTGTTGCCGTTACCTTTAGTTTCCAATCCCAAGATAGAGAATGGAGTATTTTTCTGCAAAGCTCCTTGTTATCATACTCCTTCCTTAGTGCTTTTGACTTGTTCATGATATCGGTGAATCTTGTGAACATCTCTTGCATCCTCTCAGAGACCTTCATCTTGAGGTTCTCATACTTGCTCACCAGCATAGCAAGCTTAGCCTCTTTAACTTGCAAAGTTCCTTCGTGTGTAACTTCTAGTATTTTCTAAATTTTCTGCGCAATACAACAATTAGAAACACGATTAAATTCTTTAGTAGTAAGAGAGAAATATAAAGCATTCATGGCTTTTGTATTATAAGAGTAATTTATTTATGCTATGAAGTCCACTTATCCTTGGTTAGAACAACTGTAATACCATCTACATCAGTAGTAGGTTCCTTATACCATGTTCTACACTATCCCAAGCATCTAAACTAGTGGACGATAGAAAAACTTTCATATGTGTTTTCTAATATGTGTAATTGGTGCCATCGAAAAGTGGGGGTAGGTTGACGGCATGTCCTTCAGAAAAAGCTAAAGTGGTGGAAAGGCTTAAAATCTCTACCCTAGGCTGTGATACCTAAAGATAGATAACGAAGTGCTGATACCACTTGATGGAAGTGGAACGCAAGCCTAGAGGGGGCTAAATATGTTTGCTATAAATTTTTCAGATAAACAAAGAATATGCAGTAGAAAATAAAAAAATGAAAAACTAAGAGCAACTAACACAGGAGCAACGAACACAAGAACAAATGAGATCTTTATAGCTATTCGGATTAAAATCCTAAGTCCACTATTTCTTCTCACCAAGGGCCTTCTTCACTATGACTGGAGTTATCCCTGAATCACAAGTCAATTCAGTAGGCTTAAAAAATGAGACTCTGGAATCTACCCGAAATCAGACAAGATACTCAACTCTTCACAGTAATTAGAAGAAACCTAGCCCTAACTAGCCACACTAAATTACGCTGGCTTGAGCATGCCAACCCTCACTTACTCTGACTTGAGTAAGCTATCAAACTCACAAGTTTGAAATACAGAACTAACCCTAAAATAGTTAAAGCATAATTAAAAAGATTTTACAGCCCTTTTAAGACAAGTCCTTCAAATCGACGTTGGCAATGATTTGAGAAGAAGTGATGTTGAGGTTGAATGCAAAGGGCACTCCTCCTCGCTGAAACTATCTCTCAATGTTGAGCATGACGAGAAGAAGTTGAACGAGCCTCTGGGAATCAAATTCTAACTCACAATCTCTCACAAACCCTAGAATTTGATCTCTCAAGCTAGTGCAAATATCCTCTCTTTCTTGTTCTTAATCTCTTCTCCAATCCCTCCTTAAATAGACCTTAATTATATTGGAAAGAAGTCCTCTAATTAGTGTTGAAATAGGAGATCAAATTTGTGATCAAACGGCAGAGATTGCATTTGGAAATCTGCCAAACGCATCTAAGCCATTGATGGTTAAATGCGACCATCGATGGTTGATGCCAATCATCGATAGTTCCCTGTAGTCCATCAATTATTCAAATTTTTATTTCTAAAATTTATAGATTGTTTACTGTAGTCCATCGATGGTGGAAGCAATCATTGATGGTTGATTGTAGTTCATCGATAGTTCGATTTCTCATTTTTGAAAAATACAGATTATTAACTATAGTTTATTAATGACCTATGGACCATTGATGGTTACCTCGTGACCATCGATGGTTAATGGCTGAAGTCAATTGTTCGTGTTGATTTTTGTATCGTTTTTGTGGGCGCTAAAAATTGCCTATTAGTGCCCGAACGTGACTCGTGCCGATGGATTAGCAATCGACAACTCATCCAACGATGCGACCAAGAATCGCTGACGATGTAACCACGCCGTAAAACACATAAAGTGAGTCGATGAACGCATGAAACGAATCAGCAAGGCGTGCAAGTCAGTGAAGCGACGAATTGTGGAATAGATCCAACGACGAAGCTTCAGATCAGTGAGTTTCGACAAAACGAATCAACTGGATTTAAACGTCGACAAAACGAGATCAACCGGACTCGAACGACAACGGAATTCAGTCAACCGAACTCCAGAATTGACAAAATAGTCAACCGGGCTCGGGAATCAATGTAACAAGATAAACTAGGTTAAAAATCGCCGGAACAGGGTTGCGAGCAAGGTCGAAAGCTGAGAAGACTCAGCCAAGACCGGGAAAGTCTCGGCCAAGGCCGAGACAGCTCAGCCTTGGCCGAGGCACCTCGGTCAAGGCTGAGGTGACTCGGCCAAGGTCGAGCCACTCTTCCCCGTAACCACACCAAACCCCCCCTCTCTCTCTCATTTGCCTATAAATAGGCAAGGGGGGTCCTTAGTTCAGGGGTTGGAAATTTTTGCATCTGAGGCTGGGTTTTTGAGAGTTCTTTGCACAGATCTGAGCCTTTGACAAGAAGAAAATCAGATCTACATCCCGTGCACATGAAGAACGCATCCTAATTCAGATTTCATGTAGCGAGGAGGAGATTCGGAGGAGATCCAGACTAGGCCTACATCGATCTAGGTTAGATCTATAGTCTTACCCTCTAGATTAAGCTTCCTCTTAATCTCAGGGTTTGTGCATGACTTCGCTTGGTCGATTTTACCCACTCCGGTGATCATCTCCTTCGTGAGTTGATCCCCGTCAGCGGTTGTTTCCTTCGTAAAATAATCACCGTAGATCTATAGATCTAGCATATGAATCTGATCACGCGGTGGTACACTGATGGATAAAAGAGTCCCCGGCACAGGCCAAGATCCCATGCAAGCAAGGATCTGATGAACGGATCCCGTGTTTGTTCAACTAGGGCTACAAAGTTGTAATCTTTTTTAATTTTCATTGTAAGCCTTATAAAAAGGCAATATTTTTATTGAATTTAGTTGTAAAAGCTAAGAGCTGTAACAGGTTCATTTGCAATGGAAATCAAGTCAACTTTCCCCGCGAACAAGCTGGTGACCATAGTGGGAGCCAACGGTCTCATATCTGAGATCGTCGTGTCGGAGCCGCGGATCTAGATCTTGGTCGAGGAGGAGGTCGAATATGAGTTCGACTAATAGAAGTTCGAGGAGTATCTTTCCTCCTCATCCAGATCCACCTCTCCCTCCAAGTCCAGAAGGGTCTCCACTGCAAGGAAGATCCGGTGGGCCTCAGATGTTGAGTCCCAGGAGGACGATTCTAACCCCACTGCCATCAAAGTTGCAGGAAGCAGTAAAATCCCCTCGGCACCCACAGCCCAACTTCCCCCAGTGCCAGAGACGACCGCCGATCGCGTGCCCACACTCTCTAAGAGAGCCTGGCAGCGATGGCGCCAAAGCATGGCACGTCGGTTCGCTAAGGCGATGCAATCAACGGATGGGATCCACTACGAGGCGGATCTAAGATCCAGATTCACTCAGAGACTTCAGCCTCAGATGGTTAGCAGCCTTGCCAAGCCGTTGAAAAATGAATGGATCTGAGTCAAGCAGAGCCGTTCAACACTTTAGGAGCATATCCGGAAGCGCCATGCACTCCTTGCACAGGCGCGACCATTGGTGCAAGAAGCCCGTAAACTGAAGAAGGAGGAGGTGGCCACAAAGCCACTGAGAATCTGCTAAGTCTGGAGGCCCAAGATCGGCGCCCCAACTCCAAGCACCACAGCACCGAGGCCAGAGTCCGCCAGTGCCTCAACTCCAACTCTAGTTGCCCCGGCGACGAGGTCAAAGTCCGCCGGCGGCCCAACTTTGGTCACCCAGGCGCCGAGGCCACTGTCGGCGTCCACGTCCAAACTTCTAGCTAAGCTAGTTCCTGCTTCAACTAGCAAGCCAACAATTACAGAGCACCTCGGCCCGTTGCAAGATGATCGAGGTAAAATTCTGATAAAAAAACGATTGGGTCGGTTGAGAAAATCACGGGTCACTCCTGATGCAGGAGGTCGCACCCACCTCAAAAACTGGGAAACCCCTCCAGCTCTACACACCAAACTGCGGATCGAAGTTCAAGAGTCCGTCTACACTTCAAGCCCACATAGGCGAACGTCGAGGTGAGTTACTTTTGGGAACTTCGATAAAGTCGTCCATCCTTAGAAGGAGATGTTTTTATCTGATGACGACGACGTTATACCTGAGAAGTCATGCCAACACGCGATCGGTTGCTCCGGCATTCATGCCGATGAGTTGTACTATCGTGCTGGGGGTACGAACAAATCACGAAAGAGGAGTTCCCCTGAGAAGCCTGCACATTGCCTCTATTCCAAGTTGATCAAGGCAGTGCTATCAGAGTGCAACTACAACAAAGTAACTCCAGAGAGGGTGTCGGTCTTTGACAGACTTGGTGTCGGACTACCGAAGCCCAAGTCAAGACGCTTCCGTAGGAAAAGGCCAGGGTCTCAAAGTGACGAATTGCTGAGAGTCACCAACAACATGACGAGCAGAGGAACGTCGACTCGTGCCTGTCCCTGACAATCTGACCGGATAATTCGGTTGCGTACCAGGACCATTCGACGTTCCAATTATGACAAGATCCTAAAGGGGTTGCCGTTAGATGATGAAGTGTCGGATGCCAGCTCCGCACTGGCTTCCGACAACACAGTTTTCAGCAAGGGACAACCCTGTGAAGCGCTCATGATCAGTGCCGAACAAGTGACCAAAATGCTCGAAGAAGCAATGGCTAAATAGAAGGAGAACTTCAAGTTCGAAATGAAGATGGCCATGGAGCAGTTGAGAGAAATGAATGACCAGCAAATCCAAGCACTGACGAATCGTCAAGGTGAAACTAGTCGTCGCAACAATGTCAATCAAGTTGACAGTGACATAGACGGGGAGGAAGACTGTGGTGCCAGACATCCCCCTGACGAACGAAATGCTACAGGTAGTCACGAGAAAGCTAGTGTCAATATCGCTGTTCCCGAGAATGAGAAGATAAAGGACCTCGAGAGTAAAATCAACACTTTGATCTCTGCTCAATAGGTGAAGAAAACCGGAATACCGTGTCCATACCCAAGGGAGTGAGAGTCGATTCCATATCCGTCGAAGTTCAGTTTAATTAACTTTACACCGTTCGACGGAAAGGAGTCCCCCACCCAGCACCTGATCTACTTCAAATCCCACTTGGGGGTTATTTCTGGAAACGAGCCCTTGATGGTTCGATCATTCGTTGGCAACCTTCGTAGAGCTGCCTTCAATTGGTACCGCCTTCTCAAACTGGGGAGCGTTACCAGTCGAGACGACATAGAGTCCATATTCCTTGTGAACTTCTTCGATGACGATACCGAGATATCCATCAGGACGTTGTTGGATGTGAAGCAAAAGGACGGAGAAACAGTTGACAGCTTCATCAAACAGTTCTGGAATAAGGCGATGAACTGTCGGGATCTGATAATTCAGGAGTTTTTCCTCCAAACCTGCCACAACAACCTATCGTTAGATGTGCTCGAAGCGATGGGAATAGCACCACCCAGTACATGGAAGGATCTGAAGGTGCGGGGAGAGCAAGCCGAGCGGTTCCTCAAGAGGAAGAAGGCAGAAAGAGGCTAGCCGGCGGCAGAAGCACCCAAATGCAATTTCATCCCACGCAGCAAGGGCAAGGAGCAAGCGAGAATGGCAGTTGCAAACCTGACGTTCTAGCTACAACCGCAACAAGAGTCGCAACAGTCATCGCCCCAATGGCAGTAGAGGCCACAGTAACAGAAGCCCCCTGGTTCCAAGTTCCCCAAGATATACTCCTTCAAGGATGATGAGGTTCCTGGGATCTTCAAATACCTCCTGGATAATAACAAGATCTAGCTCCCACCGATCATGAATTGGGAGGAGGCCAACAAGGTCACGGATCTAAAGTACTGTGCATACCATAGGGCGGTGCACCACCCGACGAAGGAATGCTACCATCTCAAGGATAAAATCCAAGCCTTGATTGATGTGGGAGTCATTACCCCAAGCCTTTCAAAGAGAAGAAAGTGGGGGCGAACGCTGTATCTATGAACTTCGGATCAGTACCATTGACGTGGTTTCAACCGAAGCCCGTCGTCAAAGTGGGAGTGAAGACAGTAAATGACGATCCTCACGGGCAACATGAAAAGGGTCTTGTGCCACGCACCACTTCAAATGGTGAAATTCTGTGGGTCCATCCTGACCTGCTAGAAAACGATCAATGGGCGCCTTCTTCATCTGGAAAGAAGTCAAAGGGGAAGGGGAATTATGCCATGCTACTTCATCAATCTTGGAGGGGGATGATGAGCAGATGGTGACGTTCTAACTCTCCGAAGAGCAACCTGAAGTCCTCGCCACCATGAGCAGGCACGAGTACAGGTACAAGTACCCTGAAGTTCCTGACCCAAATGCTAAGACATTGACGGAGCTAGGGGTGCCAATAACTCCCCTTACACGTGCCGAAAAGGCACAGCAGCAGGCGGCTACCAAGGAGGACGCGACTAAACTAAAGGCGAAGCAGCCTCAGGAAGTTCAACTCTCGAAGCAGTCTCGATTCAATCACCCAATTAGAATAGACAAACCAGGAAGTTCGAACTCCCCGTATTGCTTGGACGTCATGGCCCAATTGGCTAATATCCCAGCGAGGATCACTCTTTATGAGCTACTGTGGCTATCTAAAGAGACCCGAGAAGCCTTACAAGAGGCATTGGCTGACTCTGAAGTATACCTCACTCAGACCAAGCTAACTCTTGAAGAGCTAGAGACGTCAGCAGCCCAACAGTGCAACCTTACCACCAAGCACCTCCCCTACATCACCTTTACCAAGGAGGACATGCAGACGAGGAATTCCAAGCATGACAGGCCACTTTATTTTACCGGGTATATTGGCTTCAGTGAAGTCAACCGGATTCAAGTTGATCCGAGTTTTGCTGTGAGTATCATGCCCTTGTGCCTCATGTATAGCCTCAGGATTCCTGCCAGTAAGCTGGCATCAAGGAGCACTGTGATCTACGGATTTAACACCAGTGGGTCTTGACCGCTTGGTAAAATTCGAGTGAAGTGCCAAATGGGAGTTCTGAAGTCCGAAGTCACATGTTATGTGATTGACGCAGAGACTTCCTATAACTTATTGTTGGGTCGGCCTTAGATCCATAATAATGTTGTAGTTCCCTCTACTCTTTATCAGTGTTTAAAATATGTAGACACGTTTAAGGGGATGGAGAATTACTTCACTGACTCCCTCTTTTATGGTGATAAGTCCGATACTGAATCATTAGCCTGAGGCACGGACAGTGGCGGGGAGGCTGATACTGAAGCCAGGCTTGATTACGATGGTTGTTTTATTTTAAATGACAATGTACTCATAGTAATCAATCATGAAGATGAAGAATCATCGGATAATGATTGTAACTAGCAACTTGCCGATGAAGTAATAAAAGATGATTTAGAGTACTCATTGTCTTTTGCCGATGTGATGACAGAACTGTACGACGACCCCGAACTACACTTGCCGACCCGGTCGTCCTGTATAACACAGAAGCAGTTCCGAGATTCTTTTGGGACAACACTTGTCATCTCGAGTAGAATAAGTAATGAAAAAGACTTGGTCTACGGTAAAGGAAGTGCAATTCCGACACCAAACTACTTTTTAGGGGAGGATATCGATGACAATGAGCCTAGACTTCACTTATTTAGATACAGCCCAGAAACACTGGACCTCATGAATAAGTGGGGGTACGACCTTGTGCAAGGGTAGGTCTTTGTTTCAGACGAGGTACTCAAGTCCCGCCCAGAGCCGCGCATGTCCCAAAAGGGAAGCCTGACAACTATTACGCATTCAGGAGAGGACTGGGGTATGTGTCCTCCTCAGAAGACGAGTGCTCTTAGGATTGACAACCGATCACTCGATGCAGAAGATGGATATTCATCTGACACATCTACTAGGGATTCCGACGTCAGTTTTGGGAGGTCTTCAAGGGTCTGCTGTCAAATATGGCTACCGCCGACCCCACCACTATAGAGGACGATGAGAAGGTGCTAACATGGGAAGACCCGTGGATTCATCACCTCAATATGCAGTATGGGGATCGAATTGAGCAAAGAGAACCCCCCACTGAAGACATAGTCATCCAAGTCAATATGGGCGACGAAGCTAATCCGAACCCTATATTCATGAGTGGTAGTTTTCCCCCAGACGAAAGGAGGAATTGATTGTTCTTATTAGGAAATATATCAACGTGTTTGCTTGGAACTACGAAAATATGCTAGGACTTGACCCAAATGTGGTGACCCACTGCCTCAATATCAAACCAGATGCCAAACCTGTCAAGCAACAGCAAAGACGGTTTCATCTGTAGATTATGGAGGCAATCGTGGTAGAAGTAAAAAGGCTCATCGAGTCAGGCTTCATCACGAAGATACAACATCTAGATTGGGTGGCAAATATTGTCTCAGTCCTGAAAAAGAATGGGTCGATTAGGATCTGTGTTGACTACAGAGACCTGAATGCCGCATACCCAAAAGATGACTTTCCTCTCTCAATCACTGATGTCATCATCGACAACACGTGTGGATTTGAGAGAATGTCCTTCATGGACGGCTTTTCAAGTTATAATCAAATCAAGATGCACCCAGATGATGCAAAATACACCGCGTTCAGAACTCCTTTCGGTATCTTCTGCTACATAGTCATGTCGTTCGGTCTGAAAAACGCAGGCGCTACGTACGTGCAAGCAATGACCAAAATTTTCTAGGAACACCTCTAGAAAATAGTCGAGTGCTACATTGATGATTTGGTCATGAAGAGCTGTGACAAGAGTGATTACATCAAAGACCTGAGGACAATGTTTGAGCTCATGCGAGCTCATTAGCTGAAGATGAACCATGCCAAGTCCTTCCTTAGAATGTCCAGTGGCAAGTTCCTCGAATTTGTCGTCACTAATAAAGGCATCCACGTTGACCTTGATAAAGTGAAAGCCATACAAGAACTGCAACCCCAAGAAATATAAGAGACCTCAGGGGGTTACAGGGTCAATTGGCTTATATTCGGTGATTCATCTTGAACCTATCCGGGAAGTGCCAGCCATTCTCCAAACTGAACAAGAAAGGTGTGTCATTTATTTGGGATGACGCTTGTCAGAAGTCATTCGAGGATATCAAAGCATATCTAGCAAAACCTCCCGTTCTCATTGCACCACAGTCAGGTAAACCATTCTTGGTGTACACCAAGGCAACGGACCATTCGTTAAGTGCTTTACTTGCACAAGACGATGATAGCAGTCATGAACAGGCAGTGTATTATTTGAACCGAACTCTAGTGGGTGCCGAATCTTGCTATCCAATGATCGAGAAACAGTGCCTGGCGTTGGTATTCGCGATTCAGAAGATGCAGCAGTACTTGGTTGGACAGACGATTTATGTTTTCTCCAATGTGAATCCAGTCCGAATATTCATGACGCAACCAGCCTCCATGAGTTAGCGTTTGGCGAAATGAGCCTTGCTCTTGTTACAATATAACTTGCACTTCAAACAACAGAAGTCGATCAAAGGACAAGTGACTTGTGATCTTTTGGCTGCAAATCTGACGACAGATGCATTCGAATTATATGACGACTTGCCAGATGAAGCTCACAAAGTCAACACTACATTGCACCAACGAATATGGCAATTGTACTTTGATGGAGCCTCTCGAGCAACTAGTGTAGTGAGCACCTCCTGATGTTCTAAGATTTCTGCCGGAGTCAGAGTTGTCTTAGTTTCCCCAGGGAAACATGTGATACCGCGGGCTTATTCACTAACTGAACAGTGTTCCAATAATGTGGCCGAATGCAACGCGTTGCTTATTGGACTCAGTTTCGCCAAAGAGCTGGGGGTCGAATATCTCGAAGCCTATAACGATTCGCAACTCATAGTCAGACAGATCCGTGGAGACAATGAAGTCAGAAATCTAGATCTGATTCCATATCACCAGGTGGCATTGAGATGGCGAATTCATTTGAAGAATTTTTCATCAAGTGCATCCCGCGCCTCCAGAACACATACGCGGATATATTAGCGGCATTAACGATATCATTAGCACAACCTCCTGAGACTACACAGTTAGTCACAGTCAAAGCTCATCAACTATTTGTGCTGATATATGATGAGGCAGAGGAAGACAAGGGGGTGGTTACCAAAGTGGTATACACAACCCAAGCCAAATTCGAACCTCGAGATTGGTGTTTCCCCATAATCGACTACATCTTACATGGCATTTTACCAGAGAACACGAAGGAGAGAGAATCGATCTGATGAATAGCCCCAAGGCTCTTCTACGATGTAGAGACCCAGATGTTATATCGTCGTGGGTATGATGGCTTGTTGCTGCGGTGCCTTTCGAACAAAGAGATAGAAGAGGTCCTTAGGGAAGCACATGGAGGGAAATGTGGTGCACACTAGCCTGGTCCCAAACTTTATGATCGCATCAGGATAATGGGATACTTCTTGGCAACGATGGTCAATGACGCAATCGACTACGCTCAAAAGTGCCACGCGTGTCAAATTCATGCGAACTACATGCATCATTCTCCGGAGCATTTGCATCCTTCGACTACATCCTGGCCATACGAGACATGGGGAATGGACATTGTGGGTCCTATATTTCCCCCATCAGTTAAACGTGATTGGTTCATTCTCGTGATTACTGACTACTTCTCCAAGTGGGCTGAAGCAATCCCACTTAAAGAAGTGAAGACGAGCAACATCGTCAAGTTCATTAAACACCACATCATCTACTGACACGGTGTGCCAAGACGGATCGTACACGACAATGGTCCTCAATTCATCAGCAATGCCTTCATCAGGTTTTGCGAGAAGTTTAAGATCTAGGACGTCTCGTCAATGGCCTATAATCCCGCTGCAAACGGGTTGGCAGAGGCGCTCAACAAGACAATCATCAAGATATTGTCAAAGCTTGTGAAAACTAACAAGCGAGATTGGGTCGATAAACTCGGAGAAGCACTCTAGGCATATTGCACCACCATACGCACGCTGACCAGAGCAACCCCGTACTCTTTGGTCTATGGATGTGAAGCAGTTCTTCTGCTGGAAGTCCAAATCCCATCACTTCGCATCGCCCTTGCAACGGAGATGACGACCGAAGAACAACATTAGAAACGTCTCGAAGAGCTCTAGATGTTGGATGAAAAGCTCCTGGAAGCTCAACAACGTATTGAGTTCTACCAAGCTAGAATGTCAAAAGCTTTTAACAAGAAAGTACGACAGAGGAGCTTCAAAGAAAGAGATCTGGTCCTCGCTGCTCGACGACCAATAATTCTCGACTCTAAGAAGAAAGGTAAATTCAAACCCAAGTGGGAAGGACCGTTCGTAATAGAGACAGTCTATTCGAAAGGTGCTTATCGCCTGATTACTCAAAATGGCGACAGGCAATTAATGCCAATAAATAGGAAGTTCTTAAAAATGTACTATCCTTAGTATATTCGGGGTAACCTATTTTAACAGAAAGTTCCTTTTGGGATATTTCACCCATTTTCCTCAAGAATAACCCTGAATTTATCCTCCACCACAAATTCCCTCATCGATCAAATTCATTGACGGTGTGTCCATAAAAATTTTCTAGTTCAAGTTACCAAAATCCTCTCTCGATTCCTTCCATAAACAAGAGGTCCACTTAAGTTTCCTTCATGCTGGAGATAGGAGATAAGATCCTCCTTCCTCTCCATGAGCAAGATATAGGATATGAAACCTTCCTCTCTTGTTTCACCTTCGATGGAGGCAGGACAAAAATCCTTCCTCTCCATCATCAGAGATAGGAGGCAAGATCCTCCTTCCTCTCCATGAGTAAGAGATAGGATACAAAACCTTCCTCTCTTGTTTCGAGCTAGATCAAGTAATGAAATGTGAAAGATATCTGAATCTTTCCGATGCTTAGAGTGGAGATCCCACTGTTAGTTTCACCTCTCAAGATTCTCAAAGTGGAGATCCCACTTTTAGTTTCTTTCACTGGAGACAGGATAAAAATCCTTCCTTTCTAGCACCCACAGATAGGAGACAAGATCCTCCTTCCTCTCTACCAAAAAGAGATGGGATACAAAATGTTCCTCTCTTATTTTGAGTTCACAAGCATCTAGAGATAGTGTAACACCTGTGATTTTTCGATGCGTATTTTTTATAATAAAATACTTTGATACGTATATTTTTCTAATACGTATTTTTATATTAAAATACTAAATGGTATTTTACATATTCAGATATAGTATTTAATTCTATTTAATAATAAAGTTTATTGGTATTTAGTTAATAATATTATTTGCTTAATTATTATAAAATTTTCATGATATTTAATCTATGTACTTTGATACGTAGTATTTTCAATATTAAATTACTAAATGGTATTTCAAATATCTGGATATTATACTTAATTATAAATATATCTTGTTATAGAGTTTATTAATATTTAGTTAATAATATTATTAGATTTATTATTACAGATTTTTATGATATTAATCTGTATTTTGTTATTTCGTTTCGTATTTTTTAGTATCAAAATACTAATGATATTTTAAGTATTCGCGTTTTGTATTTAATTAAATATTTTAATGATAGAGATTATTAGTATTTAACTAATAATATTATTTGATCAATTATTACAAATTATCCTAATATTAGATCTGTATTTTAGATATGTAATTGGTAGTATTTTGTATCACGTGCAATTCACGTGTAATGAGCCCTAACTCAAACCCTATATATATACATATATATTTTCTTTTCTTTTTATTTTTCTTTCTATTTTCCCAGCCGCCTTTTTCTTCTCATCTTCTCGTGCTCCCATCCCAACCCCGACCCCAGCACAACCCAATTCTCTCTCTCCCTCCCCCGTTTTCTTCTCCAGCAACCCAACGCCCGCCTGACCAACGTCGGCCGCCCGCCATCATCCCTGACCGCACAACCGGCGCCGCCACCTCCCTCTCGTTCTCCTCGTGGCCAACGCCCTCACCCGCAGCCATCCCGCCGCCGCTCCCCTCCGCCAGCACCGCCTGCGCCGCTCCCAGCGCCTCCTCTCCGCCCAGCCCCGCTCACCCCAACCAGCGGCGATCGCCCCCACACCAACGCCGCTAGCGCCACCTCTCCCCTCGACTGCCGCCTCCTTCCCATCCCATCATCGCCACTCAAGTAGCCGCCAACTCAGCCGTTCGCCCGCAACTCCACCACCATCCTCTTCCTCTCTTCCGCCTCACCCGCCTCTGCCATCTCCCCTCTCCCTGTGCCGCCTGCCTCAGCCACCGGCGCCGCCAGCCAGTCCCAACCCCAGCCGACGCCACCGCCCTCCCCTCTTCGCCGTCAACCCCACAACCTTACAGCCTCCATCTCCCCATGCCGTAGCTCCTCCTCTATCAGACCCTAGCCCCACTCGACCACCCCACTTGCCTCCCCTCCTCTTTCCTCCCCACTGACCGCCGCCAACTCCTCTTCCCTATCCCCCGCAACTCCACCGTCACAACTCTCAACCCCGCCTCGAACAACCGCCACCTCTTCAGCCGCACGAGCATGAACCCGCACGCCAACAACTGGATCTCGACGCGTGGTATGCCGCCGCCCGTCGTTCGTGCTCCGTCGACATAGCACAGCCACCCAACAGCCGTGCCTAGCCACTTTCATCACCGTTGACACTGTACGAGAGTTGTACCATTCGCTGAGCTGCCGTGCAGTCCCGTGCGTGCCGTTCAGTCCGCGTTCTACCGTCGCGCATTCTCGTACACGTCAGATCTAGCTGTAGTCGATCCGTTCGACGACCGAGGCAAGATCCCTCTTGCTCATCATCTTGCCTATTTTATTTCTAGACTCATTATGAATTTATTACGTTTATGCGCAGATTAGACTGTGCTCGATCATGTTATATTATTATCTACGTGATTATATTCTGTGAAACGATGCTATAGGTGACATGAATATTATGTCAAAATAGTTTATGATTTATTTCGTGATGTTTGGAAGAAAGGAAAATATTTACAAATTATTTCTAGAATTATTTATAACGAGGAAAATATTTTTAAGCAAAATTATTTGGGAAAAAGAATTTATTTGGGCAAAAGATTATTTTTGGGTATTTATTATGATTTAAAAG
>JBAKGM010000326.1:33460523-33480938 GCA_037177215.1 Asparagus racemosus
ATTATTCCTAACAATAAATTATCAATAATTTCATAATTAAAATAATTACATTTTTCCATAATTTTTATAATTTTTCCTCACTTTCTTTTCCCAGTGAAAGGATTAACAAGCCTTTCGTTGACATATGTTACAAAGTTTTATATATACTTGTCTAACAATAATGATGTTGTTCAAACTCAAAGGTTTTTTATATTTTACATTTGGTGAAAGGCTTAACAAGCCTTTCACTGACATATGCTACAAAGTTTTATATAAACCTGTCTGACAATAAGGATGTTGTTCAAACTAAAAGGTATTTTATATTTTATATTTGAGAACTAACATAAATTTATCTTCATAAATTATATTAAACATAACAATGATTTAAATTATTAATAATTTTAAATTTTTGATTTTGAAAATTTTATCTCAGTTCTATTGATGCACCAACTCAATACTAAAATTTTGTGACTGGGACAAGATCACTAAGCAACACAAGTGAAATTTAAAATCGACGACGGTACTATTAATGACATATTTGAAGTAAAGGATTGGAATGATGGCGATATAGGTGATTTCTAATATTTTTTACTATTTAATTATTTTTGAAAATTTCATATTTCTTTCATTTATAGTTGTTCCCTATAAGTAATTAAAAAAACATGAAACACCACCTACAAGTAGTGCCAAAATAAGAATACAATCTTGTTGGATATTCCATACATTAACTGTTTTAATTTTTTAAAATTTATGTAAATTTTAATATTTTACTCTTTAATTTAATTATTACACATGTTTTACGTATCACAAATATGAACAAAGAACTAGCTCTCTCAAGTTTGAGAAGAGGATGAAGACGAAGAAAAATAATTGAAATTTAGAAGAATTTTCTTTAAAATTTTACGTATTACATCCTCAAAATGGTTGATTGAAGAAAATAAATTTTTTTGGATTGCGTCCATTGCTTTATGTTTTTGAACAATATACTTATCATATATGTATTTTTTTCAACTTGCATTAAGATACTTTTTTTATATCCGGTTGATTCATTACATAAGACAATTTTAGGTTAAATAATTTTAATTTTAATTTTAATTATAACATAATACATTAGTTCTATTATCATGATTTCCATACATTGACAAATTTTGTTTACCTCAGATGTGGGGTTACTGCGCTTCAGAAGGTGAGGTGAGCCATTAGAAATTTTTAATTATTTACGGATACGAGCAATTGGAATACATTGAAATTGAAGTGAACTTCGATAAGATAATACTTAGCACGGACTAAAAGACTAGTATTTAAAAAAAAGTAAAAACTCCAAAATAAAGTATTGAAAGAATAAAATGCTGCCAGCCATACAATGTGGAGGTTTTTTATGGCTGAAATTACTAGATAGGTTTTTTTTGGGGTTAACACCAAACTGGTATTTTGTCTAGCTCCCTGTGGCATTTTGGTTTTTTTAGCCAAATGTGCAATTAGACCTAAAATTTTGTCGCCGATGAAAAAAAAGCCACGGAAAATTCCGTGACACTATTAGTTGTTGGATATTTTCTATCTAATCTAATCAATCAAAATTATGAACAATCAAATAAACATATTATAAAACAGAGAAAGAACTTCGCTAACTGCGAAGGGTAATCATGATGTCACTGCCCTAGAACAACAGTTGTCGCCTTCTTAGACACATATAGATGCAACTATGAACTAGCTGTAAAAGTCCCTCGAGGTTGTCCGACACTTGAGGTTACTGACAATCTCAAGCCTCTTACTCAATAGATGTTTTGCCAAAGAACCATAAAATAAAGTATGAGAAAACATACAAGAGAAAAAAGTATAAAGTTTTTCATTTTTCTTTTCCAAGTTTACATTTCCTTCCATCTCTTTGTAAGGAACTTTCTTTTGGATGTTAAATTCCAGTCCAATCATTAACTATTGATATTAAATATAAACCCAACTAAAATAAGGTTTAATTTAGGGATAAATGTAAACTTCTTTCATAATTCTCATGACAACAATTGGAAGTAGTTCCCCATCAATTACAGCAAGCAGAGGTCAGTTTGCTCTCTTCTTATACTACTCAACATCATTGCTGAACTGTCTTTGTTCCTAAATTTCAAAGCATAATTATTATGACTGCATATTGATCTACACTCCTATTCTCCTATTTTGAATTAATAAAAAAAATTCAAATTTTAACTCAGAGGATCATGTCAACTTACACTGATCATCTAGGATCAAGGAAAATAGAATGGACTGTGTGATCGAATTCTACCCAAAAAGTCCTCAATATCATGTCGGGAGTCAAATTGCGACAAGTGCCTAACACATATTTTAAATTTGATAATTGCAGTGAGAAAGTAATTTAATTGTACTGATACATTATTTTGATTATTATTCTGATTATACATATAATGATTCACTAGTCGTGTACAGGTTGTTATGACCTAGAATTAATAGTAGAACACGTGTTACAGTCTCTTTCCTCTTTGTATGATCTTGTGTAGAGAGCCTTTCTAAGATGTTTTTTTTGGGCTAAATAGCATTTAACTATCTTATAGTTTCACTCCCTTTGCATTTATATGTGCTCATTTTTTTCATGGTATTATATATCCTGAGTTGTTTAAAATTGTCACATTCATACCCGTGAAAATTTTCACATAAATTTTCCAATAATGACGGTCACATGCTAACTGATTCTTCTAAGTGTCATGCAAGAATATCTGGGTGAAACAATTTCACATTTGCACAATTAAGGGTATCGATGTGCCAATTTTAGACAACTTATGGTGTATAGATTATATGAAAAATAAGTGAGGGTATGTGAGTGCAAAAGGAGAGAAACTATAGAGTATATAAATGCTATTTAGTGTCTCTTTTTTTCCACTTCATTTATAAGTAGTTCTAAATGACGCTTGTTTTCCCCTCTCAAAAGTAAAGAAAAATACAACTAGCCGAAGAGAAAGGGTGCAGATGAATGTTTACTGATCCCTCCTTTATATGTAATGAAAAATTGGTGGTACTGTTAAAGACACCGAACAACACAGTCCTCATCAAAATAATTCTATCCAAAATTTAAAAATCCTATTTATAATAAAATATTTGATAATCTTAATCAATGACACTTGTCATATGTTATTTTAATATTACATTAGAATTCTTATATGATGGGTATTTTCTATCCATAATTAAAATCCTCATTATATTTCAATCTATCAAAAATTAGAAAATTCTAATTATAATAAAATATTTGGTAATCTTAATCAAATCGTTATTATCCATAATAAAAAAATCAAATAATTATATTTTTAATTCTCTTTAATTATAAAGAATAATAATAATAACCTAATAATCACATTTTTAATTATCTTTTCTTTTATATATAAAGGAGGGATTAATGGTTTACTATTAATCTTACATTTACAAAAATTGTCACATAAATCACCTTAATTTTTTAAAAAGATAAATATCACTAAACTTTCAATAAGTTTAGCCATTTGGCACTAAGCCTACAAATTTTCCGAAACCCTTGATAAGTTTCAGAATTTTAGAAATTCACCAAAATATTTGATTTTTTACACTTAATTCCATAGGGGCATAATTTTACACTAATAGACATTATCCTTCAAGGCCAATATATACCTCTCAAATCATTCTTATTTGCATGTTAACCTATAAAATCACAAATAACTACTAAAAATATATAAAAATTACAAATAGCCCTCTAATAAACATGACACTACAAACAGCCCCTTGAAAAATCTAAAATCACAAAACCTTCTTTAAATTCTAAAAATTACAGAGAACACCCTAAAAAATATAAAAATTATGAACAATTCCCTTAAAATTTAGAAATTATAGACAACCCCCTTAAAACTCCAAAACTATAAACAGTCCTCATAAAAATATGAAAATCATAAGCAACCTCTCGCAAAATCTACAACTGTAAAATGGCCTCTAAAAATTTTAAAAATTACAAGAAGAGCCTAAAAATTTTAAAAATGCAAAGAACTACCAAACAATTTTGAATATTACAAATAGGCCCCCCTCCTCCCCAAATTTTTTTTAACAAACGACCCCTTTTAAATCCAAAAATTAGGAGCAACCTCCTGAAAAATCTGAAAATTACATTGAACCTTGAAAATAATAAACAACCATTATTAGGGGTATTCTACCAAAGGTTATTGGGGGTTAAGTGAGAAAACTGAAATGTTCCATATCCTTATTTTGTATTTAAGTTATACATGTAAAAAAAAAGTTCCGACTCAAGTTATTTACTTTTGAAGGAGCAGCAGTCTAAAATTTTTTTGATATAATTTAAATTATTTAATGGAAGTAATTTTAATTTTTAGAAGCAAAATCATAACTAAAAAAATTTCATAAAGAACAAAAAAAAAAGATATACAAATAAAAAATACCAAATTAACCCGTCCAAGCAAGAACATGACACTTGTGTGAATTAATAAATAAGCTTATGTTCGAAATTGAATAGTGATGCTGCGGCATGTGGCATGCTCCAAATCTAGGGAGACAGAGAGGTCCATGTGGTCTCCATAGCTCCTAAATCTTGGATGCATCTTGACCAGACAATTGGATCTACCTACAGCAGGATCAAAGCATGAATGCAGGTCCCATGTGCAAACTTTCCATGTTTTGTTTTTATTTATAAATAGTTTTTGTTAACGACTGAATTCCAATCTTTAATCTGAAATGTTTGTTTAACTCAACTATATTTTCCGTATCTGCAGTTATAATTTGTAAAACGGTTTTTCTAACCAATGCTCATGAGCACTCGTTAAGAAATGAGAGGGATAGAGAGAAATAAATTGCTAGTGGATTCCCTTGATTCATACTAATTTCTCCAAAAGCTGTTCTCTTATCGAGACCATTTAAAAATTTGTGCTCACATGTATAAAATATCAGAATTAAAATGTATTTTGATACATTCTTCAAATGAAGCAAGCGTGAGTTATATTATGGAAAGTAGAAGAGCAAAAACATGGTATTTTCCACAATTTATTTTGAAATTTGTTCAAGATTCAGGACACAGGGAGTTTAAGATAGCACTGCGAAGTGTAACTTGAAGAGAATAAAAATAAACAGAATGCAGCTCATCTCCACGCCAAAAACCGACTCATATGGGATCTCCAATAATTTATTTAGCAATTATCTATTTATCTACTGGATCAGAAAATTTTTCCATACTTCTCTTGTTGTTATTCCGGAAAATTATTTTTAGGCCTCCAAATTTTTTATGCAGCCCTGCAGAGGGCCCCTAGCTTACATGAACCTATTCAACCTTATAAAAAATCAAATTGGTTGAAGCATCAAGTCTATCACAATCGCGCCAAAAAAACCAGTCGATTTAAAGCTCTAACAAAATCATCAAGTTCAATGGATTTGCAGCGGGCAAACCGCTCGCCTCCGACGGATTCACAATCACATCGTTTTGGGGCTCAAGGTTGCGGTCAAATACTACCTTTCTATATTTGGGAGGTTTTGACCATCCAATTGAGGGATAAACGAAATTCATTTTCGCTGAAATTTGATATGGAAGATCATGTTTTCTTGTAGAAGGATATTTTCTAGTTTTGTGAATTTTGGGGAGAAGGAGGAGGAGAGGTGGTTGACGAAATATGAAGAATGACAAAGGAGACGCCGTGACAATGAAAAAGATAATGATTGAGAAAGGATGAGTAGAAAGAGAAAGAGGTTGTCATGACGGAAGTGATGACCGGAGAGATAATGCTTGAGTAGGGGAAGGAAAAATAATTCATGGGTTCATCACATGAGAAGTTGAGCCAATGGGCCAAAACACATAGCCAAAACATCAATGAGCTTAGTCGCATGAGGATTTTTAATTTGAGGCCTAGATGCGATTTTTCTTTTTCTTTTATTTTCAAGTTTACAATAGCCTCTTCTCTGGATGTAGGCAAATAGCTTTTAATGAAAAAACCTTGATTATTGGTAGCAGCCATTATCTTCTATCTAGTGTTCTATTGTCTCTGTATTTCTCTATTCGGATTGAAAATCTTTACATTAAATTCTTCTTTCCTACCAATGAATTAGTTTGCAGTAAAAAATTGTACATCATTTGATCTCTCTACCTTCTCGTATTGAAGGACTTCTGACATTAATTGTACAAGCTTTCAGGATTGAAAATTTACATAAAAGACACCCTTTGTTTGAGATCAACTTCATAGTTCCACCATCTTTTTCTAACCCAACTATTTCTCACGTTCAACCTAACTTCACCGGGTAAAGGAAATAAACACAACACATAAACATTAATTTCTCAATCAGAGACAACAATAACTCTTCACGACAAGGCATGATCAATTTCCTAAAGCATCACTCGCTTTTAACCAGTCACTAGGCCACTAAAGTTGGTAGAAGACAGCAAGCTTTGCTTGCTATGCCTCTGATCACACTGTCTCGCAAACCTTTCCATTATTTTCATCTCCTAAACCTTTCAAGCCCTCTCATTTCCTAAAATAGTCGCACATCACTTGATTCAGGTTCCACTCATAAAAACATCACGTCAAAAGTTCACTCTTTTGCCCACAAATAGCCCCAGTACAGTGAAACTTTATTTGTGAATTGAATGTAGTCCGCTTGAAGCGCTATGATACATTGAATGAAATGCTTTATATATAAAAGATGCGTCCTTTAAAACTAGTGACTTAAAAAAAAGAAAAGGTCAATCAGTGCTGAAGCTAGAAAATAAGCACGCATCAAAAGGAAAGACAACTTCAAAAAGTAAGCATACTACTATAATGTTACCATGTACATGAAAATGAGAACATTGATCCAAGCAGAAAGTTCCAGCATCAGAAAAAGGAAAACCAAGCATAAGAACATTGTAGTCACCAATTAAGATTAAGATCAAGATATAAACAGCACCCTGGAAACTTAACCTAGTATGAAACTTTTTATTTGCAAAGGTCACAGATTTGTACAATTCTTTAATTCACTACAGAACACTGTACAATTTAAAGTATGAGTGATTACGTATGTTAAACTCTGCATCACGCAGAGCAGCGTTAATCCCAATCTGCATCAAAGAAACCAGCATCCTTCATCTCCGCGTAATACACATTCTCCAGACGCATGTCTTCCTCCTGTATCAATATGATATAAGTAAGAAGAAAAATGAGTAGACCCCTTACGAAGTGTTATGAAATTGGTTTATGCAAATAGTACCATAGAAGGTTTGGATGAGAACTAACCTGGAAAAAATCTGCTAAAAATGTTGCATATAAGAGAGGAAGATAAAGGGAGTGATAGCATACAGTTACAAGATCAAATAGCCTGTAAAAGAGAGAGAGATTAGACAGTTGTAAAAGAGAGAGATTAGACAGTGCTACAACAGTTATTTACAAACGAAATTCCATATTGCAAATAGAAAAAAGATACCAAAAACCAAGCCCAGCTCCATTTTCTACAAGCATATAGGCAAAAAGTGATACCACACTCAGTAAGAACATTGCACGTATATAATTGTAGAAGGCAGGCCTTGCTGTAGATGGGAAGGGAAAGGAGAGGAATTAAATAATGTGCCAGAACAAAGAAAAAAAAAGCTGGAAACTTAAAGTTAGAGGAGACTAGGAGTGGAATGCGAATTACCTGGTAACCTCTCTCTCCATTTTGAGTGATGCATGAGCAAAATGCAACCATAGACAGCACTAAGTAACAGCTTGTGTACAAGCCATAAGCCCCATTTCACACGGTTGCCTTTCCCATGACCATTGATAAACAGGGGAACCCCAAAAGCAAATACATAGATAGCCTGAACAAAAATGAAGGCATTAATAACAAGCATGATATCTTTGAATAAATGAGCGCAAATCTAAACTAAATGATAACGGTCTGGACCAATACACAGTAAATTGTAAGAAGAATCAAATAAAGAAAATAAATAAATAATCACTCTCACACAGTGTTAAGTGTAGGCACATGCTATGTTTTGGGCCAGGATGGCCATGTCCCGGACCTGCATTCACTAACACGCTTGCCAATACTGAAGGTACATAACCTTATTTTTCACATAGAAAGCAACAAGCTCAATTAGAACTTGGGCACTTTCAATATCCAACAGAGGCTTGTAGGAACTTTATCCTACATCAGCATTATCATCACCATCCTTGTCATGCTAATCTCCAACTAAGTCTTTCCCGGTTCAATGGGAAGCACGACACAAGGCTCCATGAAAAATGCGATAAAATTTGACAACAAGATACTAATGAAATATCTACCCTTCACATCGTAGCCAAAATCTTTCAAGGAAACAAAAGATCCGTGATAGCTAGCATTAATCCTAGAAAACAGGTAGAAGGTAGGAAAAGTTACCCTTATGTGTCATGCAATTTAATCTTGTCCAACCACAGAGCAACCACCAGGATTCTCCTAGATTTTGTTGCACAGAACACTTGCTGTACAAATTATATGTCTTTTAACATTTTTTATAAAAATAGGAACATAAATCATAATGTTTATTAAACCAGCTCTACATTGCATTACAGGTAGAATCTTTATTATGGTTTGACATCATTGATTATAGCCATTACAACTTTAAACTAAACCCATTCTATGTTTAGTGTAAACCCCCCTCCCAAAGAAAAAAAAACAACTTTTCCTCCTATGTTCCTACCTCATCTCTCTGCTCTGCTTGTTCATCTCTACATCTCCTCATGGCTCTTCCTCTACGTCCATTATAATGCTTTCATTGCATCTTAAGACCATAAGCACATTTCTCCTCTTTAGATGGGAACTCTATCATACTTGTCATTTTCCTAATAGACCTTTCTTTTCGTGGACTCTTACACTTTTCGTTCTCTAATTCAGACAGCATATGAGCTGGCCAGGGCCGCATATCATATGGAGCATCTAGAAGGGAAACTCCATATTTTGAAGCTCTAGGGACGTTGATAAAATTTCATGATCTGCTATCAACATGTCACGGGCTTTCCAAATTGGAAGCATATAGACAACAAAATAGACAACACCAAGAGCAAACCAAACTTATATCCCATTGTCTGAGTATAAGGCGAAAATATTTCCTTCGCACTTGTAACTAATTTACCATAATTGCAAGGCCTCAAAAGCTAAAGAAAGATGTTCTTTGTTAAAACAATTTGTTAAGGATTATATTATGAGATATTGTTGAGATATTGAGAGATATGATTGGATTTAATTTTATCTCATATTTATTTTGTAATATCCTCTAACCTCTATTTAAGAAAGGTTAGGGTTAGATGAATAACATCTTGGTATTTTTCTATTTCTCTACATGGTATTAGAGTCATCCTCTCTAATTACTATTTTTAATATAATATCAGAGTAGTCCACCTAATCCTTCATCAAATCCCAACCGTCCCTCCAAACCAACAACTTTATCGAATATCTCCGGGGGGAGGGGGGCCCTTTCACTCTGTGCAAGAGTTGAGGTGGGGCTCACATGATATATGTACAACTCATAGCGAAACTGATGTGGACATCTCAGCACGTGCACGGGATTTTCGCCGTGTTTATCAGCGCAGGAGACACCGTATTGCAGCTTCGCACCGGATCCTGATTCCCTGATTTTGACAGATTCTGCAGCTGGAAGTATCAGCATTTTCTAATTTTTACTTAATTTTGAATTTTGAATTTTGAATTTTGAAGTTTTGAATTTTGAATTTTGAATTTTTGAATTTCAAATTAGTATCTATATTTGGTAGTCAATCTGATTGTAATTGATTTGGGAGAGATTTGAGGGATTTGAATCTGATTGTAATTGATTGAGAGAAATTTGAGGGATTTGTATTTTCAATCCTATTTAACTCATTGTAATCAGATCTGAAAAATCATTGAATGAATAAAATTTTTGAGAGTTAATTGAATTGTAAGGTGTGAAACCTGGGTGTGAAACCCTAACCCAATTTTCCCTCATCGTGTTACTGTAGCCGCCAGCTCAAAAGAAAAAAAACAACACGACACTGTTCATCTTCCTCAGCCCCTCCTCTTTCCCGTTCTTTGTTTCCCACAAACCCAACCCACTCCAGAACATCGACCCGTGCAGCCACCCCCCTTTCCCCTTCTCCGAGCAGCCACCACCCTCAGCCGCCTCTTCCCCTCCTGCCCGCCCTCCTTCGCCTCCGTTCCCCAAACCCACCCGCGCCCAGAACCGCTCCCCTTCCCCTGCTCCTTCTCCGACTAGCAGCCAAACCTCGCCACTGCCGGCTCCGCCCACGCCCGCGTCCCCCACCCGCGCCTAATTCCTAACCCCAGCCGCCGTTCCCCCCTTCCCCGCTCTCCCTCCTCTCCGTTTCCCCGGAAACCCGACAGCACCCAGCAACCCCCGCCTCTCTTGTTCGGTTCCTCTCCGGCGACCAACTCCCACCCACCAACCGCCGCCCCCTGCTTCTTCACCGGCCACCCAAACTCTATCTCCACCTCACCCGAACCCAAGCCAACGCCAAACCCCGCCTCCACCTCACCCGAACCCAAGCCAACGTCCCTGCCTCATCATCTCCGCCACCTAAGTCCAACCACCGACCACCGTTGCTGCCTTACCCTCCACTACCGCCGGTTTCACCCAGATACGCCGCTTCATCCTAGTTACGTGGCCTTGGGAGGAGAACTACCACCCCTCGCATTTGGAGTTGCTGTCCCGCCCCCAGAAGTTCCTCTTATCGAGCCGGACCAATCCGACGAAGGTTTTGTTTTCTTTCGACTCAGTATCGTAGGAACTGCCATCGTATTTATGTTTTTATCAATTTTATTATCTTTGCGATTGTGCTGTAGTTTGTTTGATTAGTGAGCGAGTGTTTCTGCTTGACTACGTACAACTGCTGATCTAAATATTACAAGTCGAACTTTATTACAAGAATAAATCATTACAAGTATTTTCTGAGTAATTTACAAGGTCTTAAACTAAGTTCATTACAATTTTTGATTAAAAACCATCCTCAACATCACTTTATTTCCTGAGCTTCCTGCATAGATCGATCGCAGATTTGGCGAAGCATTGCTATTGCTGATCTTCATACCTCGCATCACATACAAGTCTATGTGGGGTCTGTCAGAGCAGACTAACAAGTGCTCCCAAAACAAAAAAGCATATAAACAACTAATTGATTTGCAAACACTGGTGAAATACCTTTTTTCAAAACATGTACTGATAACGGATGAGAAAAATCAATATTGAAATCAAATACCAAAAGCCAACAGAAAATCCAACAACAAACATAAGAGATATGAAAAGAACATGGCATAGAGCTAGCTACAAATAGAAACAAGAGTGTAAAAGTGCAAAGTCCAAGTGTGTGAAACATCACAAATCTACATCTTGGAAAACACACGTAATTCACTTACATCCCATACTACAAGCTCGTACCATGTCCACTCCAAGCCTATTACCCTACTATTCGTCTTCTAGTTTATTTGGAATTAAGTGGTGAACCCCCGGTACTATTCGTCTTCTATTTTATTTGGAATTAATTGGTGAACCCCCGGTACTATTCGTCTTCTATTTTATTTGGAATTAATTGGTGAACCCCCGGATCCAAGACTCTTATCCTATGTCCAATAACTTAGTTCACGTGCTACAACGTACTATGCTCGAGGTAGCTCATACACGTGAATCAAACTTAACTCATCACAACAATTGCAATAGAAATAACAAATTCAACAAGTCCATCCGATATAACAATCAACAGAGATAACATAGTTCATCACTGGTAATTGCTTTCCAGTCCATCCGATATAACAAACAACAGAGATAACATAGTTCATCATAGATAATGGCTTTATACTTGCTCTTGATTTCTTACTCATCAACTTTCTATTGAGGTATCAGATCATGCTGATTACAACCTCAGTATCCGTTGAGTTCTCACCATTTAATTTCCCCGTTAAAATCTCAAGTTATCTTCTTTTTAGTCTAAGAAATAATACATAAAATTTTATCTAGTCCTTAAACATTCTAATATGAATACCCCCAATGTCGACGGATCATCCAATGATTGTCATATAGGTGATCAGTTTATATAACACCCTTTGGATGCCCTAACCTAGTTGGTGATCTTCATGCTCGAACATACAAGGTACGAAATCCATAGCCGCAAATTTCAATGTGACTCGATACATGTCTCATAGAAACTCATGCCCCAAAGCAGTATATCATGCCTGAAATCGAACAAACCAAATCTAGTCCAATAATTAAACAAGAACATGTCCGGATAATGCACGTAATGTCCAATATCGAATACATAAAATAGTAATACATTATTTAATTTCCATTCGACATGTATTTGAATAACCAAAGGAATAATCATACCAAACGAGTCACAATCAATATTTCCAAGCTACAGCTCGTGTCCGCGGACGGCCCTCATTCAATATACCACCTAGAATGCCACTAGGTTTCTATCTCATAACAACATACGAGAAGCTATCTTCTGTATGTCCAACAAGTAAAACATGGCAATAACATGACTTATCAAAAACTATACCTTGCTGTAAAAACTATCAAAATTGTATTTATCTGAAAACCAAAACATAAGTTCAATTGCATAAGGTGGTAGAGAATTCAACGAGCTTTTCAAAACATATTGAATCGTCAAAAACGGAGTTCAGAATCAAAAGTTACGGCCATTCAAATTTGACTAAAACAACATTCTTCCAAAACTGTACTTTTCTATAAAAACCCTCAAATCTATACTTATCTTAAAACAAAATAGAAAATCAACTATTCATGATTGTAGAGGACTCAAGAAGTTTTCCATAACATCTTAAATCATCAAAAACGGACATCGGAATCAAGAGTTACGCCCATTTGAATACTAGTTGTTACTAGAAAAGGTTTTGCAAATAGATCTATTTGTCTAAAATGACCAATAGACGACAACATAAAACTCAACTAAAGTGTGGAAATCATATAACCAAATTAAAGAGCACTCGATGACCTTTCCAGTGAGCCCAATATCAACTAAAATGAGCAACCGAGTCAAAAGTTATGATTATTTGAAAAGATTCAAATCTATAGGAAATCAACAGTCGACTATTCAAGAACAACAATCAACGGTTCATCAAATTCCAGCTTACTTTTTGACACTTTTCACTCAAATTGATGATAAAAGAGTTCCAAATCAAAATCTAATATATACCCATCATAGATAAACACATTATGATCATTTAAAATAAGTTTGAACCATTTTCATTGAGATCCACAATGTTAGATAGAAAAATGCAAAACTGAATGAAAATGTCAAGAGTTTTTTTCAAATGGGTTCTTTCAAAACTCAACACCAAACATCCCCAAATGCTCCAGATCTATAGTACACATTAATAGCACCCGAAATCCATGAAATTTACATCAAAACTCATAAATTTACTATGGAAATACAAATCAACCATGAAGAGAAAACTATATGATATTTAAACGCTAATATCTCCTAAGTATGATTCATCTCCATCTAATCTAGTCCAAAATCAATCCAAACATCCATAGAACAAAAAACTAATCAATTACTGTGACAGAGGAGATGATAATCTGACATAAAAACTAGATTTTTAATGAAAATTAAGAAGGGAGAATGGAACACTTGCTTTGGATTGAAGTTTCCCCTTCTCCAAGTCTTCTCTCTTTCCTAGGGTTTGGGCTCAAAGAATGAAGTTGGGGCTACTATAAGGTTGGTGTTTATAGGGTATAAAAATGGTATTTTCGGGTTTAATTTAATACGCACCCGTTAAGGACATAATTTTGGAAAAATACTTGGAAAAAATATTAAAAATCATCTAAAATCATTTGGAACAACTTTAATATAGCAAATTTTGTGAAATGATGTATAGATTTTGAAATGGCTAAATGCACTTATACCCTATAGTTTCACTCTTGTAGCTTTTAAATACCCCAAGTTACAAAATATAGCAGAAAATACCCTGAGTTGGTAGCCATTTGAATTTGGCTAACAATGTTAAAAAATACCCGAATGGACAATAATGCCCCCTCTTTTGGAATTAACCCCTCCACATGATAAAGTAGTAAATATTACAATGAATGAGGGTAAAAAAGCATTTAATTTGGTGACATGGCAGCATGTGGAAATATTCCATAGAATATTCTTACGGCTAGTTACCAGAAAATAGCAACTTGCACAATTTTACTAACTCAGGGTATTTTTTCGCTACATTTTATAATTTGAGGTATTTAAGTGCTACAAGGGTGAAACAATAAAGTATATAACTGCCATTTAGCCTTTTGAAATATAAATTGAAACTAAAAAATTCATCGATTGGCAAATCCACGGTTGAAATTAAACCATGCATGATCGATAGTCGAGATGAAGGGAATCCAGGGATGGGTCCTTATAACATCTATCTGCCCTCCTACATATTTCAATCTTGATGATTGATTTAAATAACCCCCATGGTGCACATGTAACATCTTCACCATTGTGTACAATTCAAGTCAAAACTAAATCAAAGTCAAACAAAGGTTAATTCAGATACTTACCAAAAAAGTTCAAGCTAAAAATCATGAAGAGACCCCTACATAACCTTAAAATTTCTATAATGTTAAAACATCTATCTTATGGAACAATTTTAAAAAGGCAAACAAAGTCAAATTACATCCAAAAATTATAAACTAAGGAAAATTTTGATCAAGCCCAGGGGAAAAATCAAAATTTGAATTGAAAATTTTTATTTTTAATAAAATGTGAGCATGAAACTAGTCAAGGGTTGAGGAGGAACTGTGAGCTTGGGTTGAGGAGGACGAGTAGAAAGGGAGTGGTGGTTGAGGGTAGTGGTGTGGCTATTGGCGATGGGCGTGAGCGCTGACTTGAGGACAAACGCGAATTTGTCGAGAACTTGAGGATGAGCATAGGGCTGTAGCAATTGTGAGGACTAGAGGTCAAACAAAACGTGACTTCACGGTAGTGGGGATGTTGTCGTGGTAGTGATTAGTGGTGGTGAAAGCATAGGGATGAAATTTTAGAGATTTTGGGAGTTTAATATGGAACTGGAGAATTGGGGCTATTGTATGCTTACTGTTAAATAACAGACAGTTTAGGAGTTTAATGAGGAACTGTGGATTTTGGGAGTTTAATGAGGAGGGGTTATTTTATAATTTCATCTTCTCTCTGTTAACTAACGGATAAAGCTTAACGGTTAAAATGGCTGAGGTGTGTGTTGGGCAAAACATAACTTTGGGGTATCAAAGCTCAAAATCATCAAAACTTTGGGGTATCAAAGTCGAATTAAACTTTTGTTTAAAGTATAATAGTCTTGTAGATGTTAATTATTCGTTTTGCTTATAGGAAAGGGTTAGTAGTGGTGGATCTTGTTTAATGCTAATCTTAGTGATTTTTGTGAATATTGACATTTGCATGATTGACTAAATTTGACTGAAAATATTGACTGCCTAGTGCATTTTAAGATTTTGGGAGATGCACTGTACATCTAGCTCTAAAATATTACCGGAAGCCCCGTTCTATTAGAAATTTGGTCCAACATTAAAATTTTAGACAAAATATCAAGAACCCCCCTTCTCTCCTACACCAAAAAAAAAAACAAAACAAAACAAAACAAAACAAAATAAAACAAAATAAAACTTTGGTCAATTATTAGATAACTCCTCATGACTTTCAAAATATCAGAAAACCCGCTTGATTGTAGAGGTTATCAGAAAAACCCCCTTTAACTTTAATATCTTAGCAGAAACCCTCTTGATAAACCCTAAACTTAAGGGGGGTTTTGGTATTTTGAAAATTATGGTAGGAAGTCTAATAATCTTTCAAAATTAAGGGGGTTTTTCTGATATTTAGCACAAATTTTATACTAGTTTTGAAAATTGGGAACTCATCTACCATATTATTGTTTAAAGAACATATAGTTTATTAACACATAATATAAGTATAAGTTTTTTTAATGTAAATAAATAATACAAACATGTAAGTGATTGTTTAAAATAATTTTATTTAATAGGAATTTGAGTTTAGAAGATAAAACAAATTTAAAAAATGATATAAAAACTCTAAAATTAATAGTATTTACTAATAACTAACAAGTACCACAATGAAGTATGCAAATATATTTTCACATATTTATGATAACAAAGAAAGCAATCAAACTTAACAAAAAATCAAAATATAATTACTTAAACTAGTATTAAATTCTGAACAACGGAAACAAAGTAAAACACTCCTAAATCTCTAATATGCATCATGCAAAACAAAATCATTTATAGTCTTCTCCAATAAGCTCATTACATTCTTCTCTATCTTCTACAAGTAGATTGCCCTCTTTTAGTAGGGGTGAGCAAACTTCAGTTTGAACCGACCAAACCGCCCAATTTTAACAGTTTGATTCAGTTTTGAAATCACTTAGGTTTGGGTCGGGTTCGAAACTCTTGAAACCGTGCGCACCGAACAGACGGAATATCATAAAGTCACCCAATTACATACTCTGATTACATACCTCTCACATACTACGCGATGTCTACCCACTACACTTAATCCTGCATTTAAAATGACCACTCAATTGCTAGCTATTTTAACCATAAACATTAGAGAAAGTGAGGGATCCACCTACTGTTGCCCTTTTCCCAAAGCCCAATGAAATCTTGTCTCTCTTACGAATTATGAGACAACAACTATGACAAAAAATTAAAAACTAAGTTATATGTTATCTTCTTTGGCCTTCAATATCACCATTTCTTCTCTTTTGTATTTCTGGCCATGGTGAAAGCCCATACTTTCTTGGTTGCAGCTACATCCTCCACTGCTTGGTGACGAAGCTCATAACGACCGAGAAACTGACCGAACCGAATCGAAATAACTCGGTTCGGTTTGGCTTTATTTCTAAATCGGTTTGGTTCGGTTCGTTGTGTTAGAAAATTGTAAAAACTGACTATTTGCTTTCCCTTATCTTTTAGGATGACATTGACATCTCAGTCATCTCATGTCGACATACTCCTTTATAATCTTAAAGTATTTAAAGAGCAGTTGCTTTTCCTTTTCTATGGAAGATGTTGCATGAAGATTGAAACTTAATATTCAGTCCATTTGAAAGGTAAAGACATTGTTTGAGTAAATTAATGATATTTAAATGTTAATTGTCTATAGCAGTAGTTATATAAACGCTGAATAAACATGTTTATTTCATGTAATGATGACCTCATTATTTGAAATTTCTGAAGTTATTTTGGCGACCATTCAATGTCACAGTGAAAAATAACTAGATAAGAGTATAATTTTGGGGGTTGATTTGGAGTATTCTGTGAGGTTGATATTGTAAAAAATTCTGTCGATTATAAATTACAATCTATTTTGTTCCAATGTAGGAAAAACTTATTTTGAAACCTGTTTCAACGCCAAATAAAGCCAAAGTGTTATAAAACTCAGGTAGAACATCCATGTTGCATTTAACGCAAAAAATAACACCACAAAACTCATTTTTTCGCATTACGTTAAGCGTTATTAAACATTGTTAAATTGAGTTGATCAGATTTGAATGTATAGCGGTATATCCACCATCCAAATCACTATCACGTTAACCGAAATAAGTTCTCAATTAAATCCCAACACCAATTTCATTCACGTGAAAAACCCTAATAATCCCCTGACCGCATCTCTAACGCCTCTCACATCTCTCCCCCTGCACCTCTTCTCGCTCCTTCGACGAAGAAACTTCTCGATCTCTTCTTTCTCTCACCTTTGACGAAGACGAAGCGTCTCCAATGATAAAGCTCTTCTCGTCCTCTATCTCCACCGAAAATAAGGCCCCTCTATAGTCCCTCCTCGGCTCTCATATCACCTCTCACTGACGAAGAAAATCCTAACCCCATCTCCACCTTCAACGCCTCTCTAGCTTCTAAATCTTACTTCTTTCGAGGAAGATGAAGCATTCTAAATCCTTACTTCTGTAACTCTTTGAGTTCTCCTTCATGTTTGAAAATCTTGATGATGTTAATTATTAAAATCACTATGAATAGTTTGTATTTATGAGATATCTAAATAATTAATAAACAATATAACCTGTGCTATGCGTTACGTTTTTTTTTTGCGTTTTCCCCCCTTAAACTCTTAACAGAAGGTAGAGCGTTACGTAATGCGTTATTGTTATTTTCAACATTAATATGTTCAAAACTTTGACAATTTGGTTTTGATGCAATGGTCTCTGACTTCTCATGAGAGGAAGGGTGAGAGCTATGGTTATGCTTATAATAAGTATCACCATATGGAGCCTCTTCATGTTGAAGAAAAATTGACTGAGACGATGCTGCATCAAAAATTGACTTACCATGATGCTTATGAGGAACAAGCATGTACCAAGTCGGAATGGGTGATTACTTTATATTCATACTGATCTATGTATCTCTTTTCTGTTGTGTAACTCACATTATATAAGAAAATCCCAAAACAATTGTAAAATTCACAAATTATGAACTTCACAATCACAATTAAGTCAACTTTGCCAGATAGTTCTTGACTATTCACAACAATAAAGGAAGCCAGCAAGAGTATAATAAACAATCCAGAAGAAATTACTTAACGATTTCAAGTCTTAAACAAAAGAGAAAAAAAAGGTTCTGAAGCTCCTAATATAACTTGTACAAAATAATACTCATCATAACATTCTCCAATAAACTCACTTCATTTTTCTCAGTCTTCTGCATCGGATCATCCTCTTCTAGGATGATATTAACATCTCTGTATCAAGTATACTCCTAATAAAAGTCATACTAAATAATACTCATAAGAACATTTCTCCAATAAACTCATTTCATTTTTCTCAGTCTTCTGCATTGGATCATCCTCTTCTAGGATGATATTAGTATCTCTATATCAATGACACTCCTCTCTAATCCCAGTGTCTTCAGCAGTAATTATTTTCGTTTTTCATGGAAGATGTTGCACAAAGAGTGAAATTCAAGTTTTCTACTAAACATTCAAAGCTTCACATACTTGTTGAGTAAATTTACAATAATTAATTGCTGATAATTTTCAATAGTAGTTATCTACATATTGCATAATACTTGTTAGATATTATTGGTATTTAGGTTTAGGAGATATTATTGAGATATTATTGAGATATTGTGAGATGTGATTTGATATGATTTTATCTCTTACCTATTTTGTAATATCCTCCTAATCTCTATTTAAGAGAGATTAGGGTTAGATGAATAAACAACTTTGCCTTTTACATTTTTCTACAATACTCTTACGTCCATCTAGTTATAAACTCAGTATCTAAAGTTTCTGAAATTATTTTGCAAAGTGTCATTGTGAAAACTGAGAAGTGCTGGACAAGAATACAATTTCTGGTTCTCAATTTTGACTGTTCTCTATGAGATCGATATTGAAAAATTATGCAGATTTCAAATTTGATTTATTTTGTTGCAAAATTTGAATATTTGGTTTTGCTGCAGTGGTTTCCGAACTCACATGAGATGAAAGATGAGAGCTATGGCTATGCTTATGATAAGTATCAGTATACGGAACCTCTTCATATTGAAGAAAACTCGACTGAGACAATGTTGCATCAGAGATTAACTTATTATGATGTTGATGAGGAGCAAGGGTATCCTAAGCCAGAACGGGTGATTGCCTGAACTTTATAGTTCAATCTTTTGTATCTCTTATTCTGCTGTATAATCTTCATAAAGCCCCTCAAATTTAGCGATACTATTTTCTCTTATCAAATCTGAAAACAGAACCCAATGGATCAAGAGGGATCCAGATAAGTAGAAGAGATCTGAAACTCAGTGTTCTGAAAATAATGTTGGTTAAATAAACACACTACCTACTTAAGCAATTAAATTTCGAAGTAAATTGAGGATTCACTCTCATAACTTTTAGACGTAAAGACTTCTGCGAGGATATAATCGTCATGTAACCTCTAAATTTTTCCACTTCCTTTTATTTATGCGTTTCATTAGGACTGAAATTAAACTAGGTCGCATAATAAGTATAAGAGAGCATGTATAGTTTTGGTGATCTCTTTGGCGCAGCCTATATGTAGAGCAGGAATGATTTTCTAATGAACATCAAGCCTATATTTCTAGGAGGACATTAACTTCCACTGCCACTTCTTCAGCCTTATCAAGCCAGAGAAAAGAATTACCGCTTTTCCTGGCTGTTTGTTAGGTAAAACCGCTCATTACTTATTTAGACAACATTCATTCAGTTCATCATAATCAATGTTTTAAATATCGGCCGATAATCCGATATTATCGCCGAGCTATCGGATTTGGGAGCTTCCCGCTAGGATAAGTAGGATTTTTTATCCGTTATCATTTTTGGAGGGTTATCGGCGATTTATCGGGCTTATCGGTGATTATCGGCCGATAATATCACTCTAAATATCGGGTTTATTGGCTGGGTTTGAATTTTGAGTATTGGGCACATTGGGCAGACCCAACCCGACCCGTTTTAACATAAAACCAAACCC
>JBAKGM010000326.1:33481038-33507992 GCA_037177215.1 Asparagus racemosus
AAAGAAACTTGTTTATCTTCCACAAGTATTCTCACTTTACTTGTCTAAGGAAGTTTTGATGTTCTACTTGCTCACTAGTTGTATAATTATTAGCTACCAAGTTTTCATTCTTAATGAATGACGACACACCTGTCCTGGAACCTCATCAAATCATAGATGAAGTCAAAAACGAGAACATACAATACCTTAAGTAGCATGTCCCCAGCAACTATGATTCCTGAGAAAACAAATGTCCTTGTCAAAGCATCTGATCCAGTAGCATTATTACCTTGAAGTAAAAAGGCTACCAGGCTAATTTCCAAAAATAGCATTCCGGAATTCGTGAACAATGACAACATGTTCCAAGATGACTGCTTAGCAGGGTTGCATTGCATTGCCTGTTTGGAGAAGAAAATCAGAAAAGTAAATCCAACAGTAAGATTAGAAGAAGCACACAGTCAAAGAAAAACATTTGATTGGTTAATGCGCCATTGAATAGTTTATGTGCAGAAGAGCAGATTAAACCATGTTAAAAGATTGTATAACCACATCAATGCTGCTTCCAGATGAGTGACAAGGTCTTGTCTGAAAAATTAGACTCCTAAATTTTGTTCTCTTAAAGAGTTAAGACTTTAAAACCAATTAATTCCTAAGAGAAGTAAATAATCTAGAATTTAAGTGATCAAAAAGAAGGAAGTGAGGCAACAGTGCAAGAAAAAAAACTCTGAATAAAGTAGTATATTGTTACATAATGAATAGATCATCAATGATAAAATATGTGTGTTAATCAACTATATGAGTAATCATATTCTTTCTTCTTTCTTACAAAACTGGACAGATTATATAACAGCACTGCATCAACATATCAAATAAAATTGTGAATCCATTGTTTTTCAGTCAATTTTAACTTTCTGTGTGATCAATGATGTCTTTAATATGTTGCAAGTTTAGAATATGCCGAGATGACTATTGGCGTATCCCAAAACCTCAACCCATGTTCATTTGGCCTTTCCCTTCCCTAGCCATTTCTACAGAGAAGATGTAAGCTTATCTGTTGAGGAACTTCCATTATTCTCGCAGCCGTAACAAGATAATTTTCATTTATACAGCCAAATTTGATTCCCCTCTTTATTCCTTCATAAACAAACAAAACTTCCCTGATTCTAAATAATATTTACTTTGCAATGTCAATACATAGATGCACAGTCATCCCTTTCATTTCTTATAGCCTCTGCTAAAGCCAGCTGACATCTTGTTTCATATTAAAATCAACAATAATTTATACTACAATACCCAAGTCTTACTGAAGCTTGATTCATTGATTAAAAATTCTTTGTACGTTGTATCTTCGATCTTTGATCTGACTACACAACAGTTCAAAGCGAAACTACACAAAGGAGAAAAGAGATAAGAGATTCTTGCTCAAAATTGCTTTTTATGTTGTTTAACCTGACTACACAATACCTTCTAACCCCAAAAATTTCTCTTTCCTCAATTATTCAAGGTTTGTATAGTAGGGATCCTAGCTCTCGAAACTCCAGATATTCACCTCAAAGTCATTATTATTTATATTTATTATTAGTATAAATAATAAATAAATGTTCTACTCAATCGTAAAATATAATGGTATTAAGTGATTAAGATATGAAAACACTTGTACATTTAAAGTTTTGGCGATAAAGAAAAAATGTTTGTTTAGAGTTTAGACCTAAAAAACCGTAAAAATGATCAGAAAGAAGATTAACAAATCATTTCCACAAGAAGCTATTTGTTTGAGTTTAGACCTCAATTGGACGATAAGTTCCAAACTGATCTTTGAAAAGCAGAGAGAGAGAGAGAGAGAGAGAGAGAGAGGGAGAGATATCCCAAGTCGATATTACAACATTTGGGCCTTTTTTAGGTCGAAATGTCACCTGACGTATCGAAAAAATAACGTAATTTAAACAAAAAATTGCAAAATGCATAAAGGATTTTGAGACTACACCAGTTTACCGCAAGCCGAAAGGATGTATTTGACGATACATCGGCCATGTCCGGGATATTTAAAATAATGGATCTCTCATAAGTGAGCTCCATGAAGTGATTCCTCACTCTCAATGCTAACCGCGCAATGATGACCTTTAAAGGGATGATCAAGGCAACCCACTTAATAGCATACCTAGGTTTGAAGTTTTCCTTACTATGGAAAATTGGAGGTGGACGGGTGCCTCGATAGACAATAACTTTGAAAAAATATTCTAATGACATTATCTAAACCAAGGGTCTAAGGTGCAATATGCTTTAGATTACCAAACGGGTAGGATAATATCTTGGTGGGAGAGAATAAACCTTTAACTCTTCATCATAGAAGCAGGAAGATCTCCACATGGTTAGAGATGACAGGGACTATGGATTCTCAATACCTTCCTTTAGATTACTTGAAATTCTTCATCTTCAGTTGTTAGAGTCAAGCAAGATCCAGATACACAAATGCACACAGTGATTGATCCTTTTAGTTACTAAAAAGAGCAAGTATGTAAAGGTCATAAATATTTCTTTTAGTTAGTAAAAAGAGTAAGTATTCAAAAGTCATATTTATTGACAGGTACATGTCAAGGACTCAAGGTTGCAAGATTATACCCATGATGAAGCATATTAGTTTTGGCCCATAGAAAAGGCATGCATATATTATTTGTTAAGCCTGAAGCTAAAAGGGCACATTTGGGCTACTACTTAATTTAAGAATCCTTATAACTTACTTATTAGTTATTACTTTTTGTTACTTATTTTTTAGAGGGCAAAGTGATCTTTTAACATCAATAAGTAAACCTCTTTATAAGTGACAAAAAAATAAGTTGGAAAATCCCAACTTATTCTTTTTTCTTTTTTCTTTTTTTTTTTTTTTTTTTTTGCCCTACTTATAAGGAAAAAATAAGTAAATAAGTAAAATTTATCAAACATGGTCTTGGAGACTTACAAGGAAAAAATTGCTTATAAGCTAAAATAAATCACTTCTCCACCATGCTCTAAATAAGAGCAATGGGCTTAGTAACGGTGATCAATAGTCATGAATCTTGATTTCATCAATTGCGGTCTCAATAGAAATTATAACGCATCAATTAGATGTTTCGATGCAAGATTGAAGGTTTTTAAGACAAGCTATACATGTGGAGAGACAAAAGAGTGGATACATCTCTTTGGCAACCTAAACAAACGGGCACACCTAAGTGAGCAGAAGGCGTTTGTTGACCAAGGTTTTTAAAAAAGTAAAATAGAGCCCCATTTAAGCGGATTGTGAAGTGGAAGCGGCCCCAAGCCGCTTTGCTTTTGCCGCTTTTGGTGATATTAAGTGTTCTTGGCACTACTTGCACAAAAATGTGTCTTAAAGTGTCAATGTTTTAAATAGCGAGCGTCTAGCGTGCCTAGGCCCACCTAGACCTAGGTGGTACCAAGGCACCTACCTACCTAGGCTGGCGGCACGTGGGTCCTCCGCCTAGGTCTTGGAAGCACCGAAGAGAGCCTGAGCCACTTATGTGGATTGCATCTCTTAGGCTTCGATTGTGATTTACTAAGCTGCAGCCTCTACGTCCTCTAACCACATCTACTAACTATGAACACCTTCTCCATCTTCTCTGACTTTCAGAAAACCTCCTCCACCACCACTTAAACAAATAAAGAAATTTACCTAGGCGCCAGTCTGATACCTAACACTTTATATAACATTCGCATTGTAACTAAAAAATAAAAATAAAAACCGCTTTTTCACCTGATCTCTTTTTCACTTGTCAATGAAGTTTCTCCACCATCAATTCCCTCAACTTGATTGCTTTTTCACTTGTCGCTTTTTTCCTCTTTGAATTGCTTAAGCCCTAAAAAGCCTAAGCGGTGCCTCATCGCTTCACTCCGCTTACCGCTTTTCACAACCTTGCTGTTGATAACTAATCATTTTTGTAATAAAAATCCAAAAGTAGCTTTTAACTTGAAGAAACATGAAAAGTTTACATTCAAAGTCTATTCATAATCCACTAAATAGCGCCATGAAAATTATTGTGCATACAAAGTCGTTTAAAAGACTGTTTAAAGATAAGAAGAAGACATTTCCTGTCATTAGCATCGCTAAATGTACGCGGTTAAGCACATGCCTTGTGATTCTAGTGACTTTCATCAGTTCTCAGTAGTACCAATGTCAACAGGTCTTATATTGACTTTCATGTTTTCTCTCCACGTTCAACATGGAATAAGGATGAACAGGCTCGAGACTTGTTTTCAAGCATAATACGGAGTTGTCCAATCTGCATTCAACGCACTTAAGCCATGGTTCAGGTCTTCTATAATTATTCACCTTTCTAAATGAAGATTGAACCCATAACTAGTCTGTAAAGAAGGCAGGAGTTTGAGGCATTCACAGACCATGAGTGAAACTAATTCAAGTATGAAAGTCTTTTCACAAGGTAACATTGTGGTGTGATGACTTTATTTAATTTTCTAAAGGTAAGCTAGGATTTAGTACCTTGTAGGCGGGTGTTAGGGGCTATTTGTTATTAGGCAATTTAAGCAAAACAGGAGTCTATTTGTTACTTAAGTACAAAGTACTTTGGATGTTGAAGTTATTAGGAGATTAATTGTCAAGGCAAATAGAAGAATAAAAATGAAGATAAGTTGTACCATAGAGCTCTTCTATTTATCTGACCAATGACCACCAAATTACTTTATATTGTAGCACGTTTTTGGTTGTTCTTGATTTCAACTGTTTTTATTGTTCTCTAGTGTTTCTACTTATGAACCCAATAACAAGGGCTTAAATCTATGAAAAATAAAGATGGATGATAAATCAAATTACTGCTTATTTTTTTGTCATTGATTCACTGCACATCTCTCTCCCCTCGTCCTTCTTGATCCATTATTTTTCTCTTATTTTCTTTGCCAGAGACGAGGCTAAAGAGGGCCAGAAGGGACGGTCGCCCCCCAGACTTACAGAATTAGAGCTTAAGGCCTTGCTTATTTCCTAGAGATAAGCTAGTCTTGACCCATTAAAAGTTTCATGCACACTCAACTAATATTGATCCCAACTCATCTCAAGGAAATAATCCCTAATATACATAGGGTTTTATTTTTATTTTTATATTAGTTTCTTACATTGTTCATATATTGAAATTAGTTCATCAAATCATTGAAATTCATGTATGTCCTCTCATTCTTAAGGTATTTTGAAATTAGCCCCTCTAATCAAGAGTACATGTAGCAACTAAAGGGTTCAATTTCAAACAAGTTATGAGAACCTAATATCAACTTCAATGATTTGACGGGCTAATTACAGATAAATTTGAGGGACTAATTTCAAAACTAACTTAAGAAATGAGGGCTCAACAGAAACTTCAATACTTTGAGGGAGTCATTTCGGAATATGAAAGATTTAAGGGACTAATATCCAAAATAATCCTTTCATTTATTATGTGTATGTTAGTTACACGTATTACAAAATAGTCCCTCCAATTAAAATAGTTAAAAATGTTTTACCATTTACCTAATATGTTAGGTTATGTATGTTCTTGCCTCAATTTTAATGCACATGTGAAACTTCAGTCAATATTATATTTTTTATTTTTGGGATATTTGAATTGAGTTTTCTTAACTTAGGCTTCGTTTTGCTACCATGGTGATTTCATTCTTGTGTTTTTCTTAAAAAAAACACCATGGTGTTGTGTTTCTCCCTCAAAGGATTTGCAAAACATCATGGTGAGTGTTTTTGGTCAACACTAGTTTGATCTATAACATTAGTATTAAACATACTATTAAATATTAATTATAATAGAATACATTAAAATTAAAATATTATAATATTTATTTTACATTATTATATTATTATTAGTTTTAAATATAATACAATATATTATATTATAATAGCAATTTATTTTTAATTTGTATATTATTAATAAATTAATATATATTTATACTTTAACATTATAAAATATAGTATAGATTTTAATATATTACAATTTACTAATAATAATTTAATGATATAATAATAATTTATGATATAAATATATATTACTATATTATGAATACATTATTATTACATTAACATTTGTTACCAATATATTATTGTATTATATAATAAATTACTTTACTGTATAATATAATATATTACTTATTATATAATATATTAATATTTTATATGCTATATTACAATTATTATATAATGTAACCTATATAACATATACTTATTATTTTATTATTTTATTTTATATACATTTCTCTTATATACCATTTTGTAATTATTAATATATTATATATATTTATGTAAATATTAACAATAATAATTTTATAATATAACATTTTTTATTGTATAGTATATTATTATATTATTATTAATTAGTAATAATTTATTGCATAGTATTTTGTATTAACATATTTATTTTTTCGTTATTTATTATTATATTATTTTAACTATATTATAATAAAATAAATTCAACATATTAAATGTCGGTATTTAATATGTTATTATCTTATTACAAAATATATTTTAATTATTAATACATTTTATGTTATTTACTAAATATTATCAATATATAAGATTAACCACAATATAATATTATATTATATTATAAGCATGTTGATAATAAATTATATTAGTTATATATGATACATTATGTTAGATATTTTATTAACATCACCTTAAACTCAAAGCCAAAACATCAAACTCAAAACATCTAAAAGGAGTTTGAAATAAGTGTTGTGTTTTTTGTTTGAAGAGTTTTTAGCTCAAAAAACACCATGGTTTCCAAACACATGGTGTTTTATTTTTGGCAAAAACACCACAGAAATAATGAAACCACCATGATATCCAAACGCTACCTTAACTTTTAAATTAATAGTAGAGCCTTTCTACCATCAAATTTGGTTAGCTTATTAACTTTAAATTAGTTTCAGTTAACTAAGTAGACTTGAAATTGAGCTAGACTTGAAATTGAGCTTCCTTAGGGTGTGTGTGGTAACTATTCTATTTCAGTGTTTCCTTTTTTTCCAAACTTTGAAACAAAACGTATTTGGGGCTTGAGTTTTTTTTTTTGGGACCGAAGCCTTTTAGCCCAAAACGAAATGGATAACTTTAGGTGTTTTGAGTCCTTCATTTTGTTTTATCTCCCCTCCCCCACGCCCAGCCCCCAAAAAAAACCAATCGCGATCCCCTCCCCCTTAAAAATCACATTCTCAGCCTCAGAGAAAATCCTATCTTCTCCTTCTCTCATCACAGCCTCCATCTCATGATCACCGCCACATTCCGCCATCGCCACGATGAATCCTCATCACAATCAACACATCGTTCAGATCTCTGCCCTAAGATACTTGTTCTCTTTTGAACCATCTAAGTCTTCCTCGCACTCAATGCTCCTATGTTCTTCTCTTAGAATCGATGTCTCTTTCATCTTGCACTAATTAATTGCAAATCTTGCCCTAATTTGGATTTTTTTTATGGATTGAATTTTTTGCCTATTTTGTGTCAACTTCACTTTGCCCTAATTTTTAATTTTTTCTAATTTTTTCCTAAGTTTGAAGAATTTTCTTGAGTTAGTAATTGATAATTTTGATTAGTAATTGACAAATTTGATTGTTTTCTGTCTCTTTCCCTTATTTTATCTAATTTTACTTTCCCACAATGGTGAATTAGGCAAGGTGCTTCCTGCAATGAGAACATATGTCAGGTTGGCGATGGCCAGCGGCAGCGGCGGTCAACGTCGGATGAGGGTGACGGTCAATGGTCAAGGCAGTCAATCGTTGTCGAGGTGGAACTAGTGTTCACAAACCAAAAACTCATCATTATGTTTTGAAAACGATCATGGTGTTTTGAAAAGGTTTTGGAGAAAAAACACAATGAAATGGTTTTTTAAAAACGATTTTGAAGGAAAAAACACCATGGTTACCACTCACACCCTAAACTTGTTGGAATAGTTGGATTGAATTCTCCTAGAGCCTTTGTATCGTCACTGGAAGACAATCTTGTTGACCACAACATAGAAGGAATGATTTCAATCATAACATATTTGCTCATTAGTAACATTGAGCCCCCCGAACTGTACAGTCCTGGACTCATCGCTGTCATTTGCTGAAATCTAGAGCGCAACTGCCACTCTCTTGAAACCCCTATTTCCTCCTTTATGGACCACCATTTTTTTGTTATCGACACCACTAATTTAGGTCACATTATATAAATGAGATTTCTTATTCCAGTTATAAATTCAGGGCTATCTGGAATTCACCTGAAGATCAAGCAGATTTCTTCCTGTTCAGTGTGTTGGCATGATAAGAACTACCTTTAAAATCTTTTTCATAAAAAGAAATAATAAAACTATCCTTTACAGCTCATTTTGTGGTACAATTGGTTCAAGTGATGTTATTCAAATATATAAATAACATTTTCATCCCCAAATAATAAAACAAAGTTAAACCACAACTGATATTCAATGATTCTAATACTTACATCGTAAAATACAATAATTTCTGTACAAACTGAACATTTCAGGAAATTGAACATGAAATCAACAAATCCCACTCAATCAACCTAACGAAACCCTAATCCCAGCCAAAGAAACCAAAACAATACCAAGAAAAGGACTGGTTACCTGAAGAAAGCACCATAAGAGATTGAGGACGCTAACAACCCACAGAAGCACATAATACGAAATCATAATATACGATCTCCCATAAGTGAGCTTTGCGAAGCTGTTCCTCGCTTGAGAAGCTAAATACGCGACGAAGATCGTCGAGGGGACGATCAGGGCGAGATTGAAGAGGAGTCCGCGGCAATCGAACAGCCACCAGAAGAACCCCGGTCCTCCACCGCCGGAGACCGCCGGAACATTTGGCCCCGGCGAGATCGATAGGGGGACGCCGGACAAATTTTGAAGGAGCTCTCTCATCTTCTTGGTTTCCGAGGGAACAGCATCACGAGTTAGGGTTTTGGCAAGATTTGAGATTTGGGAAGTAGGGACATTACAAAACCCTGGAAGAAAAGGGAGGATTTTTTTTCCTTTTTTCTTTTTTTTTAATAGCTTTTTAGGGCGCAGGTAATGGTTTGGGATCGTGGAAGGAGCAGAAGAAACCTGCGAATTTAGAATTAAAACAAAATTAGGAGAGATTTTGGGGGGTAACAACCAAATATTTCTGAATTCAGAGGGTGTATGAAAAAAATAAAACATCATTAAAGACGCCCACCGTGGGGCTCGAACCCACGACCACAAGGTTAAGAGCCTTGCGCTCTACCAACTGAGCTAGACGGGCTGATGCTCTGACGTAGTTAAAATCTTATGTATTCTATAAATGAGAGTTGCTTCAATAAGCATCACTTTTCACTATGCCAAAAGACTAAAGTTGTATAGAAGATTGAAGGTTATAATCTTATACTCCAATTCCTCAAAATAATAATAATAATAATAATCTTATACTCGAACAAGACTTGACAAGATCAACTTAGATGAGCTGATGGTTTTGTAGGACACAATATGATTTGTTGGTACTCAGACTCTTACAGGATAGGCAACTGCTTTTCTGATGGTTTAGACAGCACGCGTCCACAAAAAGAGCGGTATAAGGACCGGGTCCAAACTAAATGCTATTTCATGTTCAAGCCAATGTTTTGTTAGAAAAAATATCAGATAAAAGACTTGAATGTAAGAGAAGATATAAAAAGATAAAAATTATACTTAGGTTTTATTATTATTATTATTGAGAGCCTTACATTTGACACGACAAACGTGGTCAATTTTTTGGCTGTAAGGAAACATTTGTCAACCTACCACTAATTGGTTTCATTAATCATTGCACTTCTGACATAGGTAACATTATGTTTAGTTTTAACTATGCTAAGACGTTAATCATGCTAACATTTACGCGCGATAGTTGATTAAATTTAGCAATTAAATTTCACATATGCTGATTAGAGAAAGAATGAGCTCCAAATAATCGGACATGGACTTTTCTTAGTTATTGAAACTGGTCAGTGGAATTATTATCTGAATAGTAGACTCAGGTTGTAGCAATAATAATTACTTAATATTTATCCTTTCAATATCTAGTTGTGCGCTGATATTGCCCAAACTCAAGAGGACAAGAGAGATGACAATAAGGGGTTCAAAAAAAAATAAAAAAAAGTACACGTACTTGTGAATGGATCAGCACTGTCACTGTCATGTGATTGCTCACTTTCTATCATCTTTATGACAAGAAGGAGCCAAAGCAAAGATTCCTCATTCAAACAAGCAAATCTATTGAATACTAATGATTGGTTCCTTAGATTTTCTAACTGCCAAAACTGCTGATGCACATTACTATCACCTTTATTTTTTTTCATGTATTGTCTTTGCTTAGGTTTGGGATCTCACTTGGAGTTAGGTATTGTTTGCATGTTGACCCGAGCCTAGGGCAATCAAGTCAAAACAAAGTGACCACAAACTCTCACATTGCACTGCATCCCACATTTTTATTTAACTAAGGCCACTAGAATAAGTTCAAATGGTGATAAGAGCACTTCAAATTGAAGCGTCCCCTTTATTTGTTTCTTGCATTAATTTTTTGTTGTCCCTTTCTGCCCATCTGTCATCAAAGGGTCTCTATTGAATCTCGCCTACATTTATGTAAATGTGACAATTTCCAACAAATTGTTTGTGCCTACAAGATGAATCCTCTAAATAAGAGCATTTGTTTATATAAATGAGACTTCAAATTTGAGAGGGATGATTTTCCCATTTTTGGTAGCTCTTCATCAAGAGATGTTTTACTTGGCCATAATCTTTATTGGTAGCGATGATGTAAGCACTTGCTTTTCCCTATTACTAGGGGCGGATCTAGAACGAATTATTCCCATATAGATTAGGCTCTTATATCGTTATATATCTTGTCTCAGTGACCAAAGTTTCTAGATCAGCTCACGCCTATTGCACTCCTGCAATTATGTCATTTTCAGTGTCATTAGCTTCTACAAATAGCAACGTATGCTTATGTTCTTTTTACGGGAATGTATGTGAGTGAGTGAGTGTGCAAATGCTAAAGAAATTAAGATAAAAGATTGATGGAGTTTATCCTCAACCTATCTCGTTAGCAATAGAAGATGAAAAAGAAATTTACGATTAAGTGTCTTTCTCAACTATGGGTGATAACCTGCCACACTCGGACTGGCTTGGGAAGAAATGCTAAGGTTTATCGTTTACTGTTAGTTTCTAGGAAATTCTTTGACATGCAAACCATTAAGAAACCTTTACGAGCCTTCAAAGGATTGTCGTGATTTTATCATACGAGAATTTGGTTTTAGAGTTATGAAAAGTCAATATTTTTTAATAGATATTCCAACTTCGTCAAGAATTAGTAAAACTCGAAGTACGTAATAATTGTGCCTATGTATGAATAGTATTAGTAAGAAAATCAAGGGATAATTAGTCTATAATCTCTGCACATAATAGTTGCTAATCAAATTGGTAATCTTGATGGATTGAGTCCAAGGGGGAATAGTATTCCTATCATGCAGAATGCTATGCGGGAAAATGTGAACCGAACATTAGCCATGATATTTACCAAAGTGCCTTTTTTACAAGTGTCATGTTTGGATCAGAATGCCTCGCACCAAGTGGAGTGTGATTCCCATTCTCTCACATAGTGTTATGTTTTGATAAAAGCACTACTTTTGAGGGTTAACGTTAGCTAACGTCCGTTTATAGTGACGCACGGAGCCAAGCTGGTCTTCATGTGGGGATCTTTCTGTATCCACGACAAAAGAATAAGAGAGACATTGATTGATGAACACCTGGATATCTTCGCTAGTCTCTATCACGTGACTGCAATAAAAGCACACTTGGTGAACTTACACTGAGCGCCTCGTGATCTCATCAAGATGAGGACAAAGGAGGGATATCTCAGTGAATCTTTTGAATGCAAATGATTGGCGATAGTACTAAGGAATCAAGACTCCAATCACTTTTGTCAATTGCTAGCCTCATCGTTTCTTTATTATCTCCTGCTTTGCTATGCACTGCTAAGGTTTGGGATCTCATTTGGGTAAAGGGGTGCAGGTTTGGGATTTCAACTTTGTATGCACGTTTGTTTATTGTCCTTTACCTTTTATCCATTTAGAAAGTGTTAAGACTCCTTGTAAAGTCTCCTCATTACATCAGGAGCCGCACTTCAAATAAGTTTGTCACGTCCATGGTTAGGAAACAGAAGAAATATCCAAGTAACACTTCAAAGTAGCGCCAACATAATATTGACTACTTTGCTAATCTTAAAACACTTCATAGCCAAACTATATATAAGCCAAAAGTAAGAAACCGCTCGCGAATATCACCGCGTCTTCTTGCTGTTAAAAGTATTTCAGAATTTGAAATCTGATGTCGTGGGCGACGCAATGAGGCTATCTCCTCCATAGAAGGAATGCAAGAGAGAAAATTCCTACATTGATGTTAAACAATATCACAAATTGGGATCTGATGAAGATTTTCAACTCAAGGACATGAAGGGTCCCAACCGAAAAACTGTTTAAGTCCTTATTTTTGGATGCACGATGTAAAAACACAGACCAAAACACTCTCTGAATAGCATTTTAATTCCAAGATTAAAGAAAAAATAAGATAACCAGATTTAGCGTAACATCATACTATAATTGGATAGTCCTTATTTGACTACAAATACTCATGAACTACCTGTTTAATTTTTAACAAGAGAATGACAACGAACACTGGATGCATATAAAAAATGATGGGGCACTTAAAAGAGGCAACACATATCCTGCAATCTCACTGACCAAGCTCACAGCATTTCCTCCGTAAACATTTTTTCAATCCTCAAACTGGATAAAATATTTAGAGAGAACAAAAGAATTCCATTCATAGGACTGACAGCTTTCCTGCTTACTTGAGATAAAAGTAATCCTTGTGATCCAAAAGTATATAATAATATACATGACAATTAAAAAGACAAGGAAAAGGGGGGCAAAAGGGAAAGGTGCAACTAGCATCATACCTGCAATATTTGCACCCCGAGAAAGTGCAAGAAAACATCCTTTCAATGCTGAAGCCGTCTGTCCTTATCTACAACCTAGGTTTCATCATATTCCTTTTTTTTATAGTAGGATGTAAATATGTTATCAAGCCTCCCCTCCGATTCAAAAACTGACGCAACAAGCTCCCAGGTCTCGTCTCAACTTCAAGAATATACAAAAGAGACCTGTACTTGAGCAGAGAGAAGGAAAAAAACAGGAACACCCCAACCACCACTCCTCTCATCTTCCTCCTATCTGCACTTGGAACATAGATAACGCAACTTCTACTTGCATGTTCCTTGATATTGAGTAGTGGCATGAAGATAGTTTTCCAAAACTCAGAGGAAAGTTGATTGATGAGGGTAACCACAAAAAAATGAATCAAAATATCAACGACTCAAAGTGAGAGAAAGTTCACCCCATCAGGGAGATTTCTAGGCAAGGCATGTGCCGTCACATGTCTCTGAGGAAAGGAGCGGCGAGGGACAGATTCAGATGTCGATGAACTCTCGACACCTTCACTTTGAGTCCGACCATGGAATTTTGCAAACCGGTTCATAATGGAAATTCTCTCCAAGTCTTGGCATTCCAATCTTACATCCAATAAAGATGCCCTTTTGTCCAATCTGAAAGTTAATAAGAACAGGAAGTATAAGATGAGAAAGGCTTTCCAAAGAGCCTAAAATACCTTAGTCATGCCTTTTTAAAAATGTGTTTTGTGCAATGAAATTGGAAGATCCAGCTCATTCAACTTGCTCTACATATCTTAAGGTCTATACATGAAAAATCATGAATGTTGATCATATCTCACAGGTTGCAAAATTAACTGTTTTCCAACAATACAACTAAAGGATCCTCCTGATGCATGATTTAGACTCTATTCAAATGCATGTTTTAGTTGACTAACCATTTTTTTAAAAGTTTCGTCTATATATCAACAAAACATAAAAAATGGTCCAAGCAGAAAGCTGATTAATTTATATAGGATAGAACATTAGACACCCAATACATAAACACGTATATGTAAAATATCTATTGTTCATTCTGTGTTATGGCATAGACAGATTTAGATCCGCTTCACAGAGGTGCTTAGAAAATTGGATGCAACAACAGGACCCTGTCCCGACCTACCTACCTACTCTCTATATTTACACATACACATGTATACATACACATGTATAGAGACAGGGGGACTTGGATCCTTCTGAAAAGATGAGCCATATCCTTTCCCATTGGAATTCAATGGTACAGCATTTGTTATTTATAGTTTGATTTGTTGAAGTTGATTTACATCTTTTTCATTTGAAATACCCACAACTAATTTATACATATAAAGAGGGAGAAATATTAATTTGGATCATTTTGGAGAGATTTGTAGACAAATTCTCCCCACAGGAATTCAATGCCAAAGCATTCACTTTCATAATCCAGTCCATCGAAGTTTTGACCTACATCATTTAAAGTACCTATCATCAAATTTTCAACTATTTTAAATATCTTCTGATAATTCAAGCAAAACGAAATTGATGGCTGCAGACGATCCAATAGATCCATAATACCAAGAAAGCTGTGCAACCAGTTTTGCAGACACATTACAAAGTCCGTGGCTAAGCCAAGTGCATGGAGCAACCATATGTAAAATAAATAAATTTAAAGCCAAAACATAACAAATGCATAAGATGTAGTATCTTCATGAACCAACAGATTAGTTCACACTGGTCCAACTCAAACTGTCCAAATTATTGCACTTTTCATATTTTAAAATATCGCATTTAACACACATTGAAAGTTTTCATCATACTTACTTTTACCCCAAAAGCTAACATGTAACCTCATTGAAACTATGGTTTAAATCATAAAAGGTAATGGATAAATTCTCAATTTCAGAAGACCAATCTGCAGAAAGTCCCAAATATGCCATTTGAACAATTCAGTTGTACATGTTGATGTTTTCATGCACATAATGTATGCATGCATGCATGCAGATAACTGGAAAAAGAGAAGCGTGCTCATACATGTTCACACCGAAACCCGCGTATAACATCTAAAGTTGTACTCTTGTTGAGTTCTATATTTGTGCTAGTATTTGCCATACAACACTCCCACTCAATTCCGGTGTAAAGCGCTCCACTAAGTAGAATATGAGCCCAAGTTATTAATGGAGCACATTAACAATTAGGTACAATGAACACAATCACTTAAAGAACGAGTCAGTCCCATTATATTCTAAAGGTTAATCAAAACCTGACCCAGAACTAATTTCTTTCTGGATATAGATGAGATGACTTCTCAGACATGTTGTCCTTGAGGTGTAACTAGTGTAAACAGAATAATCTCGACTTGTGATACACCTTGCATATGCATAAGAACCAAAAACTCCACTGGCCAATCATCATCATTAACATTACCAATTATTAGAGTCTGTGACTGCCAATGCCCGTTCCACATATCACACAACAAACTGGCAACAGCTGCATAGTTGATTGTCAGCCGAAACCATGACCACCCTATAAAATAATGTTAAATTTGTACTTAAGGCAATTTTAATGAAGAAGGAGAGTCAAGAAGTTCAGTTGCACTCAGCATCAAAACCCCCTCTCTATCCCCGTGTGTGTGCGTGTGTGAGGGAGGAATTACTTTCCCTCCTAGCTAAAGACAAATTTCTATGTAATGCAATTACAATGAAGAAAGGGTCTTCAGAAAGTACAATTGATCAATTCAACATCAAACATTGCACCCCCACCCCCCTTTTCCTCCAAACACAAAAAAAAAAGAAAGAAAGAAAGAAAAAGGAGGATGGTCCTTCACTGCAACATCAGTGACTATACTGGCTTAATTTTTTTCCCTTTTTCAAAAATCAAAATAATGCCTAGTTGCCAATGCGGAAAAAAGAATCTATTTAGCATATAATTGATATTTGACTACCAATAATATTAACTGATAGATTAATGCTAAATTAAGGATTTAATGCATCGGATATCACGAACTTTGCCACTAGTGAAGTACAAAGCAGAAAGATATTCATATCTGATAGTGCTCAATAAATTAATATAAATAACATAGCACGTTGATTTAAAACCAGGCATTGTCAAGCTTTTCCATAAACTGCATCTAGTTAATAAAGTATGTAGAAGGGATTCGTTGTCAAGTTATTTCCTTCCCAGATATACTAAGGTGTATCAGATTCTTCGATAGTTTCAAAAGCTATCTCAACACAGGCATGCTACATATCCATGCAACACAGTTCAGCCCAATGTGTGTTTGCTCATAATGTAATATAACATTAGCAAACAATACTGCAAACAATACTAGAATAAAAAATCCATGTGAGGAAGTCAAGCTCCTATTCAAAACCACGTCTCAATAGAGTTATACGTGATGTAGAAAGATGAAAGCCTAGTTAATAAAGAGGCTGTGAAACCTCACAAAAAGAAAAGACAGCAACATAGAGTACAAGGATATGAGAACCACCAAGAAAATATAAAATGGTGAAACTTTGTTGCTTACCTCAAAAAATCATTTTCCAGATTATTTGATCTTTCGATGAAAGTTTCCGCGAATCTTGAGAACTGAGTGTTTCCTTCAGTTTCAGATATCTTATGCTTTCCAAATATCCTGGAAAAGTTGACAAGTTAATTAGGCTACACCTCCCAAAGACATGCATCATTTAAAAGTTTAGGCAAATATTTCCATGATCAATATTACCCTTGATCCTTTTTTATGCTACATTCGAATCCTATCCTAATTAAAAATAATAACTTTTTTTGTTATTACCAATTAGAACATAATAAATAATATGATGATAATGGTAATATGAAAAGTCATCCAACTTTTCATCATTCCACTACCTTCTTAAAATAACAAAGTTTAGAGCTATGTCTTATCTATTTTTCTTTCTTTTTGGTTGATTTTTAAGTTTTTTTAATTTTTTATGTTATCTAAATAAAAACAAAGTTTTTGAAATAAATTCTTAGTTTTATAACTGATTTGTTGGTAATTTACGCAAGCGTTAATAGCGAACAGACCCCTTGTAGTATCACCCAACTGCAAAGAGACTCCCAGTCCCTGTAGTTCTATTTGTTGCATATAGACCCCCTATCGTTCTACTTGTTGCGAATAAACCCTTGAGTGATCTTAAAATCATTGAAAATGTTTGAGGAGGTGGATAGACCCCTTATAGTTCTATTGCTGAGAATAGACAACCAATTATTATTATTATTATTATTATTTCTTTTTTACTTTTAAAAGAGTTGTAAAAGTTCAATAAGGGGGTGTATTCACACTTGGGCCAATACTATAGGGGGTCTATTCGCAACAAGTAGAACTACAAGGGGTCTGTTCGCAATTAACCCTTTATGCAAATTGACGGTTTAAGGTATTCTATTCCTAGTCATGCTACCCACACTTTCAATATACTTTAATACTAATTGTTATGTTCCTTTTTACTAAAATTTTGTTTATGGCATAGTTTGAAATAACAACTCCACAGTTAATATCGAAATTTGATTATTAAGTTTTTCAACTGAATTTCATAATTAATATAAATGCATACAACATTTCAGGAGATGCTAAATTCACTGACATACAAATTTCATAACCACTAACACTGAAATTGTGTCCATCTCTTCAGTTCAATTAATAATAAGATTTAAATATTAAATCCCGTGAATATATTATTGTCACATGAATATATTATTGATTGTGAAATGCATGCATTGAGATAGATAAGTAGCACTATAGCATAAAGCCATAGTCAAGTATGAGGTATAATTAACAACAACTGAATGCATTAATCATATGAATATGAAATTGGCAACTCAAGATCAAATCTTACATATTTCCACTGTCTGAATCCATGCGATGATCACTTCCTGGACAAGATATTGTGCTACAAGCATCTCCTAGTATTAACTTCGCCATTAAGTACATAACGCTTTCATAAGATGCATTTGCATCTGCACGAAGATATCTCGCTGGTACAGAGGGAAGAATTTGTTGCATTAGCTGGGTTGTGAATATAAGCCTACTTCTTGATCTCGACATTCCATCCTCTGCCATCTCAAATTCCTGTTCCAACTATAATTAAAATGACAACAATGAGATCCAACAAGTGTACCGCTCTGCAGAATAAAAAAATTTCTGAAACAAACTACAGTGGAAGCGCACCTTCTCAATCAATCTATTGGAAGCCCGAGCCCAATCCTGCTCCTTTGTACTGTTATAATTTCAAAGCTTCCGTCAATTAATCAGATAGAACAGAATTACATGGAGCATATTATATATGGTGATATGTTTTCAGATTCTAACATTGAGTAAAAACAGCTTGCATGCATTTACTTTATTGAGAAAAATTGTTGGTAAGTACAGAACCTGATACTTTGCAGACTACAGCGACCTTGTGTCACCTCCTTATGCCATGGCAGAAGATCTATTGTTGCACCTTTGTGCTTCTTTGACATCAGAATCCCATTGTTTTCAATAACCTGCAATGGTGACTTGCCAGGAGAATGGACAGCATGATTGGCAACAACAGCTGTGGATAATGTACTTTGTTGGAGACTGTCAACCAGACATGTGTCTTTTTGTTCTGGCACAACACAATGCTCCATCCCGTCAGAAACTTTAGGCAAAACATAATTTGGACCAGAAGCTTTGGTGTTCCTCTGGAAACTACCAAGTCCATCAAATCTTGCCAGAGTCTGACCAATTTTTTGGTTTCCATATCTCTCAAACCACAAGGGAGCCATCTGAGGACTAATATGCAGTCCTGGAGAAGATGATGGTGGAGTTTTATTATGCGGATGAGAATAATTCTGAAGATCATTTTGTCTAGAGGTCAATAAATCCTGAGATGGTACTTCTCTGTCGATGCCTTGAGTAGGTGCATTTGCACTATTCTCTTTATTATCCCTTGACGAAAAGCTTAACATTCGAACATCGGCCGAGGATGAAATATTCTGCGAAATTGCGTCCTTTTCTCTGGAAACTGTGTTCTGCTCGTAATTATATCTTTGTCCCGCTATCCAGCCCATCTGTGAACTACCCATTCCCAAGGCTGCTCCTTTAAGCCTCTTAGCAGCCCTTCCGGTTGGATCAGGATCTGCCCCCTTCATCGACTGCATCTGCTGCAAAAGGGAGTAACTATTTCCCCCAGAAGCGGCAAAACTTGGAAGGGAAACTTGTCCCTTGTGACCATCACTTACCGGTTCTTGGGCATAGTTTGCCTTACTGAGGTCCTGCTGATGTCGGGGAACAGCGGGCTTTCCATCCGCATGACGCTCGGCCTCTGGTTCCACCAAAGTACCTCGCAGTACACAACCTGTCTTAAGATCAATATCTACCTTATCAGGAGGTGGCATTTGTTTTGAGGTGCTATCTTCTGCAGAATGATCTTTGCCATAGGCTTCTAGCTGTGAGTTAGTGGAACAGGTGCCAAACTTAGATGAAGCACCTTCTCCTTTCCGCTTGTTCTGATTACCTGGCTTCTGTTGGACTTGTAAAGTCCCCTTATCATTGGGGAAAGGACTTCGAGGCACTACATTTGAAATGACCTTTTGAGACTGCAGTCCAGATAGGCGTTGTTGAGATGATATGCTTGTCCATACATTAGGCGACTTTGTGGAAAAGCCACCTTGCTGAGACACAGATGGTGTAGCAACAGGACGGCCAATAGATCTTGTTTCTCCAACAGGCATTTGTTGGCCTGAACTTCTTAGATGAAAACTTACATCTCTGGAATGAGAAGGACCTGTATTTCCAGGATAAAACTGTGAAGCAGCAGGAGAAGGCATTGATGTATCAGAAGACTGATCAGGTTCAGATACATCATGAGACTCTTGCCTCTTCCCAGGATGAGAAGACTGCTTAGCATCATATTGTGATTGATCATTTGATCTTGGTGAAGATGCAGAAGAGAAGCGCTGTTGCTTTTGTTGTTGCTGCCACTGCAGTTTTTGTTGCTGCCATTGCAGTTGTTGTTGCTGCTGCCTCTGTTGCAGTAGGGACTGATTCATTCTTACAGAATAGGCAGCAGCTGCCAATGAATTACCTTGAAAGTTGGACATGGCTTTGTTATGTCCAGAAAGAAAAGATTTAGATACATGGTTTTCTCTCTGAGCTGTATCATCAGAAGAAGGCACAGATTGAACTGAAGTTGTGGAAAATGGCCTTGATTGATCTTCTCTTGCTCTTGAGTCATGATTCCTTTGGAAATCATGAACAGCTTGTAAGGAAGCATGTGAAGGAAAACCATGGTCTGAAGCAGATTGCCGTTGAGATGGAGGAGCCAATTTTAAACCAAAGCCTTGAAATGAAGGTGACAGGTTAGACTGGAGACATGAAAAAGACCCATCAGAAGGATGTCCCCCAGGCATCCCAGATGATGTATTCTGTTCAGAAAAACCGAAGCATTCAGTTGTTTTCCCTTCTTTTGATTGGTCCACCTTATGAAGAAGCTCAAGCATATTTTCACTACAAGGGAATACATCAAAATGTGAGTTAAAACAATACTATAGTTATCATAAAACCTAACCAAAGCTTTCAGCGTCCCTTACGGTGACAACCACAAAAGTATATGAAAAATTGAAAATACATTCTTGTGGATAAATCTAGCATAGAAAATGTGTTTAGGTGTATAGGAATCTTTGTAGAGAGAAGCTTTCTTTAAAATACTGAGGGTGTTTTTAAAAAAATTATTATAGAAAATACAACAACAAATAGATAAATCAATACCTTGACAAACCAGTTTTTTTGTTCTCATAAAACTGAGAAGTTGATCTATTAAAGTTAGGTGTAGCAAGATCACGAGAAATGTCATCTCTATGCTGCATATCTTCAGCTGCTTTTGCATTTCTTCGCAAATCACTCAAGTGTCCCTATAAATATGAAAAGAAAATTAAAGATCTCCAGTGATGAATAGGCAAAAAGTATATGAAACAAGCTTTCTTCTTCTAATAAAAACATGTAGCTCAAATAGTCATGCAAGTTCTTTTCTCTTTTTGCATGTGACAAGGAGATTCACTGAAAGTTCTTCATTTCAGCTCTGGAGTAAGAAAAAAGTCAGCAAAAAAAGAAAAAAAGGGGGGAGGCGGGGGGGGTGTTTACTTTCCAGGTTCTGGGGAAAAACTAATTTGATGACTACAAAATACCTGCTGACTGGTTTCTTCATTCAAGTTTGAACGGTTGGAATTGGCAGAAAGATTGCCTGCATAGGAATCTCCACTACGCATCATAAGGCTACTGGTATGAGAACCGGGTGCTTCCCTTCTCCCTGTCGAATTAGTGAATACTCCAGTTCCAGTAGCTTTCCACACGCTTGCATCATGATCTGTTTCAACATTCATTGTTCTCTCTGTATCATTGGCCTGTCTTCTCTCTTCACTGTCATACAAATTTGAAGAGTTACCTCCAGCAGGTGCTAATGATTGTGTATTCCAGTCATCTAGTCTGCTACCAGCGTGGCCATGCAAAGACACCTTCTGTTGATGAGCCCAGGAATGCTGCATGTTATGGGGATTGAATTCCACCTCTGAAGAATGTGTAGAGCTTGCTGGCTCTTCAGGTGTCTGTTCTGTCCACACACCATTGGATATATTATTGAATTGTGTTTGCATATGGGTAATACCTTCATCTAATCGCTTCCCTTGGTGAGAATGATCAAAAGGCTTGTTGATGGCTTCTTTACGAGACTGTTGAAAGGACTCATGGAAAGTATCAGCTGATACTCCATCAGTCCCTTGACGAGAGAAATTCATAGACTGATGGAAATTAGTTGTGGGTTGAAAATTTGAGCTTGCTCTGGTATCATTACATAATGGAAGAGGATTTGAAGCTAAGGAAGATACATTCTGAATGTTCTGGTCATGCCATGCTTGCTGCTTCCTATTATTATCTTGCAACATAGCTGAATGCTTCCCAGATGACAGTTCTGTCTTCTGGAAGCTCAAGCCACTCCATTCTTCATTTAATCCCGTGTCACTACTAGAAGCTTCTACAGCCTCTTGCATAAGAGCACTCCAACTCCCACTATTTAATGTAGGAAATGAACTAAAACAATCACTACTTTGCATAAGGTCCCCATGAAGATAGCCGCCCATGCTTCTGTCAGTATTCACCCCAAAGGAGGTGTCCTGATTTGCACCCTCTGTGCTGAACAACAGTTTCTCTTCAGTAGCATCCATGTTTGCTATGCCACTAGAAGGACCCACTTGCTGAACACCCTGTGAGACATGATTTGCTTGCTGAAAATTTCCTGATGTAGCAATAGCATTCTGAAGCAGGCTTTTTCCCTGAAACCTTTGCTCAGAAAGTGAAACACTATCCTGTAAGTTGCCTTGATCAGGAACTGCAGATTGGTCACTCTGGAAGCAATTAAATGCAGATAAGTTAGTTGATGGGTCTTCCGCCTGGCTTACTACTGGTGAGAAATCCTGCAGAGTTCTCTGTGTTCCTTGGAACTGTGATTGATGGTTCAGCAAGCCCTTTGTGCTAGCAACAGGAGTACCAAACAAAGACTGATCAGGCTGTTGTGGGGGAAAACCAACATCTCGTACTGCTTGACCTTGATCGCGTGGAAACATAAGCCCATTATGGATTCCTTGCATAGATGATCTTTGCGCCCAATTCATATTACCTGAAAGAAACATAGGAGAGCTACTAGGCAACCTTGAGTCACGTCCAACAAGCTCATTCGACCACATGTTATTAGATGGATGGTTAATAGGCATGCCACTAAGAATAGCCGGACTCTGATTGCTGCTTGCCTGTCTTCCAACATCAGACAGTTGGCTAAGTGAATTCTGCCGGCTTACTCCTTGTTGCAGCTGCATTAAATGCTGCTGCTGCTGCATCTCTTTTAAGTGTTTATACAACAAATGTTGTTCCCATAATTGCATGTCATTAACCTTCTGAGGCTCGATTGTGGACGCCTGTGTAATTCCCGTGTTTTGGTTTCTCATCATCTGATGACCACCAAGGAAATCAAAGTTAACATGAGCTTCAGTTGCCTCGGGTCTGTCAGAACTTTTTGTCAGTGCAGAACTATATCGAGGAACATTGCTCTTTTGTGATCCAAAGGAAGAGGAGCTTCTCTGTGTTAAGTTATTACTATCAGAGACCAAAGCATCTCCCTGAAAATCTGCCTGAGTGGACCCTGTCTGAAGACCTTGAGAACCATGCAAAAAGCCATTCAGATTCAACTGTTGGTTTCTTGACAGGCTTCTGTTATGGTCTGCCTTCTGCAGTGAATTTGGGCCCAGAGGTGTTTGTACAGACTGCAAGCCAATTCCTTGCTCAGAACCTGTTACAACCAAATCAAAGCATAAATTTACTTACACAAACTTAGCTACCTGACCAATTAATTAGGTTACATGTTAAAGATAGATAATCTTATTCTGCCACCTCTTCAGTTAATGTTGGCTGATTATGGACACCAATGAATGTGATCATTTAATCTTCAATCTGACAAGCTGAACTATCACAGGTATTGCATAATAATCGTAGGAAAAGAATATGTACCTGAAAACTGGGGTGCATAGTTCTTCGAATTAAAAGCAAGTGGTGTTCCGTTCTGCCTGTGGATACTGACCCATGGATTGTTGTTCAAAATTGGCCAAGAACCATTTCCTACTTCAGATTGATGGCCCTGGGAGGAGGCGTCTTGATCAAAGAAGTTATGGATATTTTCAGGAATCTCATTGCCAGGCATAGATAGTGAAGTCTAGCCACAATGACAAAGGCTTTGATACTAGAACGAAGGCTAACAACAACAAAAAAGTATATACAAACTTCAGGAGCCCCTATGTCCTGAAAAAAGTACAAATAATGGCCAGTTACACAACCAAGAGCTACTATAAATTTTTTTCAATTCACTGAAACATATAAAGGAGGCAGTTGCATAAAATAGCAGTACAATCTTGATAGTAAATCATTACAAATCTCACCTACATAATCAAAAGTTTTAACGCTAATAGTAATTAAATCCATTCTTATATTTGTTAGACAGATGTCAAAAAATTTATTGTCTTGCTTTCTGCAAGCTGGTTTACTCCCTTAAAACTTCCCATCCTGTGATGGAGTGAGTAGATTGACAAACATTAGACAAAACAGCATAGAAGATAGGAATCATGTGACGGAGGTGGAAGAAATCAAAAATAGGAATGTCCTCAATTATGAATTTACCAGGAACCACAAAAGATTGATATTTCTTATTTAAAAGAAAGGAAACGAAACGAAAGAAAGGACTAAATCAGTTCGGACAGGAGAAAACATACGCTTTTTAAACGCGGCACCAGCTCTATCATCAAGAACGTAAAGTCCAGAGTACTAAACTTGAATGCAAAAGCATCTGCAGCTAGCCTTCAGCCAAAAATCCATATAACTGTAATAGCTTGTAGCTCATGGATGCTCTACACTTATGATAAAATTTGATTGACCCTTTTTTCCTTTAAGAACCATGTAAAGTAAATAGATAAAAATAACCATGGAAAGTTTTGTAAGGTCTTTTTGCATAATGCAACCAAATGAAATAGCAGACTGGCCTATTGTCACCTAATGCCGCATGTGCTCCTTAACAGAATTGAAACAGAGATGTAGCTTTGATGTATGACAGAAAAATGTAATATTTCTACATTGCTAAGTGATATAACTACGAGAAATGGAGATAGAATAAACAGCAATTGACTGTTGACACTTGACACCAGATAGATACAAATCTATGAGAGAAAGTACCGGCCCCAACACTTTAATCCCATAGGAGTTGAAAGATTACTTCTTTCTGTTGATTGATGGACATCGGGCAATGACTCAACTGGCCTTGTTTTGAGCCTAAGTTCTTCCATATATGTGACCGACTTTCATATGGGAAGCAAACATTATTGCCCCCAACCCAAGTTGGTGGGTACAAAGGAATAGTTCTATTAAAAACATCAAGCTTCAAAGAAATGTAGCATAAATAAATAAATGTTATGATCAAAGGCATCCTCACTCCCAACCCTCGAACACACACAAAGGAAGAAAAGGGAGGGTCATAACTTTACGCCGAATCTATTTTCGACTCACCTTAACATGAAAAACTAATTGAAAAACCTGAAAAATCATGTCATCATGTCTATTGGGTCTGAAGCAATAAACCTTTCTATGTTGTTATCCTGCATTATCAACAGAATAGCTTCACCGTAAAGCAAGTTGATAATTTAATGGTTTCAAATCATCCTCATCCGTTAATAGACACCAAAAATTTCTAGGCCGCCTAAAACTGAGCTCAGATGCCAAATGATCACTGAAGATCATGAAATTCTGACAGCCTAGGTAATGCAAGAAGAAAAAAAAATTAGAAGTTCTGAAAGATGACACAGTCAAATAAAAAAAATGAAAAAGTTTCTTAAACTTCAAGAAGAAACACATCATTAATTGTAAACGATAATATCTATGGTCTTGAATACTAGAGGACAAACTTTTTCAGTAAAGCTCCAACCCTAAACAAACTTCATGCACCCATTCATGAACCAAACTACAAAATGCAAAATCTGCAAAATCTTAAGACTGGTAACCTTTCCTAAGTTGCAAAGTACTAACTCATGCCGCCTAAATCTACGAGCCCATTAATTCCAACAAAGTCACAGAACACACCAACATAAAAATTTCATGCACTCAGCACAGAACTCAGATACTACTTAAGAACAAGAAGCACAAAAAATCTAGCATTTTACCTCTTCAGCCTTAAAACAAATCTACAGTACAACCAACAAGCAAAACTTTTCAAACCCTAGAATCAAATTTCCCATTTCCCCACTAATCCAGCTCACAAACCATCAAACCAACCAACTCTTCGAGCTCCCCACACAAAAATTCCCCAAAAAAAACAGCATCAAATGCAAGCAAACTTCCCAATTCCCAAACTCAATTAACCCCGAAATCGAACAAAATCAGATTGAAAACCGAACACTAGAAAACCCTAGGAAAATCCACCAACAGAACAGGAAACCATCGATCCACTGAAATGGATTGTAGAGTTCGAGCTAACTTACTCGGATTCCCTCAGATTTCCTCAAAATGGTGACCAAAATCGATCCCCAGATCAACAACTACGTTCCACTCCTCCTCCAGCGCTCCTCTTCTAAAATTAGGGTTAGGGTTTCGACAAGGAGCGAAAAGAGAGAGAGAGAGAGAAATTTTTTTGGGAGTTTTCGCTGCAAAGATAAAGTGATCGAAATAGTGCGAAAATTTCAACGAACAGAGAGGAGAGAGAGAGGAGGTAACTCGGTTCGGGTCCGAACTTGAGCTCCGTCACCCGAAGCTGGGAGGTTCGGAACAATTAATTAAAATTAAGTTTTATTTATTAACGCGGCGGAAAGCTAGGGTAGATCTGAACCGTTCGTTTTCTACTTGTTAGGTGCGAGGATGTTTCGCGTTAAAGAGGGGAGATCGCAACCGTTGGTTGTGTGACTATTTTGGGAGAGTTGTTTGGGGTCGTTGATGGGTTGTTTCTAACGGAGAGATAACGGACGTTAGAGATGACTTTGGGCTGGGCTTACTTGCTTTCGGCCTATCTTTTATTGCCCACATTATATCTAGATCCAAAGTTTAAATAGCTTTTAATGGTGGGCCTTATTGTACATAAGTAGACCCGATCAAGTACGCAAGATTCGATTCAGCATTGTGTAATAAAGATAGGGTAATTAGAAAATTTAAGGTTTAGATGTAATGAATTTAATAATCTACACAGTTTGCTGTTCATTACGATCTAGTTTTACAAACGGGTGTTAATTTCATAAACCGCTCAACTTTGGAGGATTTTGCACACAAACTCTCTAAACTATTTTATTTATTTATTTATTTATCTCACTGGATTCCCTTTGAACTATGGGGTAATGTAACTGTCAATTTTAAACTTTTCTCTGCGTACCCATTCCTGTATTTTGGGAGAAAAAAACTCAATTGAGGACCGGGGGGGGGGGGGGGGGTAATTCACATGTAA
>JBAKGM010000326.1:33508092-33528259 GCA_037177215.1 Asparagus racemosus
AATTTTGCTAAACCTGAAATTCATGATTTTGGGAGCTATAGTCCATGATTTTTAGTCATTTTAGTATTTTTTTAGTTGTTGGCAAATAATTTTACGGAGGGCAAGTTTTGCTTTTTTGTGAGCTTTAACCCATGCTTTTTGATCATTTTAATCATTTTAACTTGCTAGACAATAATTTTGGGGAGGCAAAAATTCACAATTTCATGAGCTATAACTCACGATTTTTACCATTTTTAGTCATTTTGACCCGTTGACTAATTACACGGAAACTAAAATTCATTATTTCATGATCTATAACCCATAATGTTTTGTCATTTATAGTCATTTCTACCCATTGGCAAATAATTTTGTCAGGCCAAAATTTACAATTTTATAAAAAATATATCACGATTTCTTGAGCTATAACCCATGATTTTTGGGCTAGTTTTAGTCATTTCCATTTGCTCTTGTGGTGGCCAAAATTCAAGATTATGTCAATTATAACTCATGATTTTTAGCTATTTTTAATCGTTTCGACCCGTTGGCAAATAACAGAGGCCAAAATTCATGATTTTTTGAGCTATAACCCACCATTGATGCCCATTTTTATTTATTTCAAGCCATTGACAAATAATTTTTTGGAGGCCAAAATTCACAATTTCTTGTGCTGTAACCATGATTTTTGGCCATCTTTAGTCATTTCTCCCCGTTGGCAAATACTTTTACGGAGGTCAAAACACACGTTTTTTGTGAACTATAACTCATAATTTTTAGCCATTTTTGTCGTTTCGACCCTTTGGCAAATAATTCAAATACGGCAAAATTTCACGAGTTTTTGAGCTATAACCCACAGTGTATGACCACTTTTACTCATTTCAACTAGTTGGCATATATTTACACAAAGGTCAAAATTCACGATTTCATGAGCTATACCCCATGATTTTTGGCTATTTTTAGTCATTTCTACTTGTTGGCAAATAACTTTGGGTAGGTCAAAATTCACGATTTCGTGAGCTATAACTCACAATTCTTTGTCATTTTTAATAATTTTGATCCGTTGGCAAACATTTTGCGAACATTGAAATTAACAATTTTGTGAGCTGTAACCCATTATTTTTAGCTATTTTTAGTGTTCTCGACCTATTGGCAAATAATTTTGTGAAGGGCAATTTCGTGAACTAGAACTCACGATTTTCGACATGTTGGCAAATTATTAAATGGAGGCCAAAAATCACCAGTTTTTGAGTTATACCCCACCACTTATGGCCATTTTTAGTCAATTCAACTTGTTGGCAAATAATTACGCGGAGGCCAAAATTAACAATTTCAGGGGCTATAATCCATGATTTTTTCTATTTATAGTAATTTCTACCTGTTGGCAAATAATTTTGTAGAGGCCAAAATTCACGATTTTGTGAGCAATAACTCATGATTTTTCTCCATTTTTAGCTGTTTCATGGCGTTGGCAAATAATTCAATGGAGGCCAAAATTCACGATTTTTTGAGCTATATCCAATCGCTCGTGGTCATTTTTAGCCATTTCAACCAGTAAGCAAATAATTACGCAAAAGCTAAATTTTATGATTTCGTCAGCTACTACTCATGATTTCTTGGTTATTTTTAGTCATTTCCATGTGTTGGCAAATAATCTTTTGGTGGAGAAAATTCAATATTTTGTGAATTATAGCTCATGATATTTGGCCATTTTTAGTCATTTAAACCCATTTGCAAATAATTTAATGGAGGCTAAAATTCAAGATTTTTGAGCTACAACCCGCCATTTATGGCCATTTTCATTCGTTTTGACCCGTTGGCAAATAATCACGCGGAGGCCAAAATTCATAATTTTTTGAGCAATAACCCATGATTTTTGGCCTTTTTTACTCATTTCTACTCGTTGGAAAATAATTTTTCAAAGGCCAAACCTCTTCATTTTGTGAACTGTAACTCGTGATTTTTAGCCAATATTAGTTGTTTCAACCCATTCGTAAATTATTCAACGAAGGCTAAAATACATGATTTTTTTGAGCTAGAACCCATGGTTTATGACCATTTTTAGTCGTTTTTACCATTTGGTATATAACTAAATGGAGGCCCGAATGCACGATTTCATGAGCTATAACCCTGACTTTTGGCCATTTGTAGTCATTTCTACCCATTGCCAAATAATTTTGGGGAGGACAAATTCACAATTTTGTAGGCTATAACTCATGATTCTTTTCCAGGTTTAATCATTTTGATCCATTGGCAAACAAATTCACAGAGCCGAAATTAACAATTTCGTGAGCTATAACCCATGATTTTTGGCCATTTTTAGTGTTTTTGACCCATTGACAAATTGTTTTGCATAGGGAAAGATTCATGATTTCGTAAGCTATAGCCCACGATAGTTAGCCACTTTAGTCATTTTAACTTGTTGGAAAATAATTTTGGGGAGTGCCAAATAAAGTTTCGTGAGTAATGACTCACAATTTTTTTGTCAATTTCAGTAGTTTAACCTATCGGAAAATAATTATGCAGAGGATAAAATTTATGATTTCGTGAGATATAGCACATAATGTTTGGCCATTTATAGTTATTTCTACCTATCGGGAAATATTTTGCAGAGGCTAAACTTAATAATTTTGAGAAAAATAACTCACTATTTTTGTCCATTTTTAGCCATTTCAAACTATTGGGAAATAATTAACTACAGGCCGAAATTCATGATTTTTTAGCTACAACTCACCATTCATAGCCATTTTTAGTTGTTTCAACCGGTTGGAAAATAATTTTGCAAAGGACAAAATTCAGGATTTCATGAGCTATAATATGATTTTTTTGTCATTTTTAGTTGCTTTGACCGGTTGGCAAATATTTACGTGAAGGTTGAAATTCATGATTTCGTGAGGTATAACTCACTATTCTGGGCCGTTTTTAGTCATTTTAACTTGTTAGTAAATAATTTCATTGAGGCAAAACTTCACAATTCTGTGAGCTATAACCCACGATTTTTGTCTATTCTTAGTAGCTTCAACCATATGTATTTTCTTAGAGACAAATAACCCACAATTTTTTGCTAATTTTAGCAATTTCCACCTATTGGAAAATAATTTTGTTTAGACTAAAATTCACGATTTTTCAAGCTATAGTTTTGGGGAGGTCAAAATTCACAATTTTGTGAACTACGGCTGACGATTTTTTACCATTTTAGGCTATTTTTAGTCATTTCTACCAATAGGAAAATTATATTGCGAAGTCTAAAATTCATGATTTCCTAAATTATAACCCATGATTTTTGGCCATCTTTAGTCCTTTTTACTGATTGGAAAATAATTACGCGATGTCTGAAATTCACGATTTCGTGAGCTACCTATGAATTTTGGCCATTTTTAACTATTTTAACTCATTGGCAAATATTTTGGGGAGGCCATAATTCACAATATTTTGAGCTATAACCCATTGTCTATGGCCATTTTTAGTCATTTTAACCATTGTCAAGTAATATAATGGAGGCAAATTTTCACTATTTTGTGAGCTATAACGTGCAATTTTCAGCCTTTTTTTGTGTTTTTGACCCATTGTCAAATAATTTTGTGAATACCAAAATTTACGATTTCGTGAGTTATAACCCACAAATTTTGTCCATTTTTAGCTGTTTTGACCCATTGGCAAATGAAAAAAGGGAGGCCACTTCACAATTTTTTGAGCTATAAGCCACCATTGTGGCTATTTTAAGTAGTTTCCAACTACAGGTCAATAGTTACGCTAAGGCCTAAATTCACGATTTCGTCAGCTATAACCCATAATTTTTTTACCATTTTAGTCATTCCTACCCATTGGCAAATAGTTTTGTCGAGACTAAAATTCAAGATTTTGTGATTTATAACTCACAATTTTTGGCTATTTTTAGTCGTTTCAACCCGTTGGCAAATAATTCAACAGAGGCCAAAATTCACAATTTTTTGAGCAATGACACACTGCTTATGGCGATTTTTATTTGCTTCAACCGGTTAGCAAAAAATTATGCGGACTACAAAATTCACAATCTCCTAAGCTATAAACCCTGATTTTTGGAAATTTCAATCATTTCTATCCGTTGGCAAATAATTTTGTGGTGCCCAAATTCCTGATTTTGGAAAGAATAACTCATGATTTATGGCCCATTTTTACTCGTTTCGACCCATTAGCAAGTAATTCAACGGAGGCCAAAGTTCAAGATTTTATGAGCCATAACCAAACAGCCACTTTTAGTCGTTTTTACGAGTTGGCAAATAATTATGTGGAGGCCAAAATTCATGATTTTTGGCCATTTTTAGTCATTTCTAGCCATTGGCAAATAATTTTGGGGAGGTCAAAATTCATGATTTCGCAAAATATAACTCATGATTTGTAACCATTTAACCATTTTTAATCATGTCAACCCATTAGCACACAATTGCTCGAAGGCCAAAATACACAATTTTGTGATCTATAACTGATGATTTTTTACCCTTTTTTGTCATTTTGACCAGTTCGCAATAATTTCTTAGAGGCAACTAACCCATGATTTTTGGCCATTTTTAGTTATTTTTACCTATTGGCAAATAATTTTGCTAGGGCCAAAATTCATAATTTCATGAGCGACACCCATGATTTTTGTCCATTTTAGTCATTTTAACCATTGGAAAATAATTTTGGGTAGCCAAAATTCACCATTTCATGAGTTATAACACACTATTTTTACAATTTTTAGTCATTTCAACCTGTTGGTAAATATTTATGCAGAGTCCAAAATTCACAATTTTGTGAGCTAAAACCCATGATTTTCGGCCAGTTATAGTCATTTATTCCTGTTAGCAAATAATTTTCTGATGACAAAATTCACAAGACATATAATTATGTAACTTATCACGATCTTTGCCCATTTTTTGCCATTTTGACCCTTTGGCAAATATTTCAATGGAGTGTAAAATTCAAGACTTTTTTGTAACCCACTGTTTATTGTCATTTTTAGTTTTTTTGACCGTTGGTAAATAATTATGTCAAGGCCAAAATTCACGATATCTTGAGCTAAAACCCACGATTTTTAGCTATTTTTTGTTTGTTTAACCCATTAAAAAATAATTTTGCGGAGGCCCAAATTCAAGAGTTTTTGAAATATAGCTCATGATTTTTGGCTATTTTTTGTCACTTGGACATGTTGGCATATAATTTAACAGAGGCCAAAATTCATAAAATTTTGAGCTATAACCAACTGTTTATGGCCTTTTTTAGTCATTTCAACCAGTTGGCAAAAAGTTAAGCACTAGCAAAAATTCACGATTTGCTGATCTATAAGCCATGATTTTTTGCTATTTTTAGCCATTTCTCCTGTTAGCAAATAATTTTACGGAGGCCTAAATTCACAATTTTCTGATATAAAACCTGCGAGTTTTGGTCATTTACAGTCATTTCTACCTATTGGCAAAAACATTTACGGAGGCCTAACTTAACGATTTCCTAAGCTATAACTCATGATATTTGGCCAATTTTAGTCATTTCTACCCATGGCAAATAATTTTATGGAGGCGTAAATACACAATTTTGTGAACTATTACTCACGATTTTTGTTTATTTTTAGTTGTTTTGACCCATTAGCAAATAATTCAAGTATGCGAAAATTCATGATTTTAGAGCTAGAACCTACCGTTTATGGCGATATTTAGTCATTTCGATCACTTGGCAAATAATTATCCAAAGGCCAAAGTTTACTATTTCATGGTATGTAATGCACGAATTTTGGCCATTTTTAGTCATTTGTACCCGTTGGTAAATAATTTTAGGGAGGTCAAAATTCATGATGTCATGAGCTATAACTCACAATTTTTTGCCATTTGTCCTCATTTTGACTAATTATTAAACAATTTCATAGCAGCCAAAATACACAATTTTGGGAGCTATAACCCACGATTTTTAGCTATGTTTTATCATTTCGACCAGTTGGCAAATAATTTCTTAGAGGTGAAAAACTGACGATTTTTTTACCATATTTAGTTATTTCTACTAGTTGACAAAAAATTTGCAGAGGGCAAAATTCACATTTCTTGAGCTAACCAACAATATTTTACCATTTTAGTCATTTTAACCCGGTGGAAAATAATTTTGGGGAGGCCAAAATTCATGATTTCGGGTGCTATAACTCACGATTTTCTTCCATTTAAGTCATTTTAAGCATTTGGAAAATAATTTTGGCATGGCCAAACTTGAAGATTTTAGGAGCTATAACTTACAATTTTTTTGCCATTTTTAGTCATTTCAAGCCATGGCAAATAATTATGCAGAGGCAAAAATTAATGATTTTGTGAGATAGAACCCACGATTTTTGCCATTTATAGTCATTTCTACCCGTTAGCAAATAATTTTGTGAAGACCAAAATTCATGATTTTGTGAACTATAACTCATAATTTTCAGTCATTTTAGCTATTTCGACTTGTTGGCAAGTAATTTTGGAGAGGTCAAAATTCATGATTTCATGAGCTATAACTCACGATACTTTACCATTTTTAGTCATTTCGACCCGTTAGCAAATAATTACGCGGAGGCCAAAATTCATAATTTTGTGAGATAAAAATTGCAATTTGTGCCATTTATAGTCATTTCTACTCATTGGCAAAAATTTTTGCGTAGGCCAAAATTCACGATTTTTTGCCATTTTTACCACGTCGATCCATTGGCAAATAATTCAAGATTTTGTGAACTATGATTCATGAGTTTTGGTCTTTTTTGGCTGTATCAACCTGTTGGTAAATAGTTCAATGGAGGCTAGAATCAATGATTTTTTGAGCTATAACCGACCTTATGGCCATTTTTAGTCACTTCGACTAGTTGGCAAATAATTATGCGGATGGCAAAATTTACAATATCCTGAGCTATAACCCACATTTTTTTTGTCATTTCTAGTCATTTCTACTCGTTGGCAAATAATTTTGCGGAGGCCAAAATTCATGATTTTGTGAACTATAACCCACCACGTATGGCCATTTATAGTCGTTTTGACCCATTGGAAAATAATTCAATGAAGGCTAAAATTCACAAATTCATGAGGCCTATGATTTTCAGGCATTTTTAATGTTTTTGACCCATTTGTAAATAATTTTGCACAGAGCAAAATTCACGATTTCGTGAGCTATAACCCAGGAATGTTAGCCATTTTAATCGATTTAACCTCTTCGAAATTTTGTATGTGGAAGCCAAAATTAACGATTTCGTGAGTTATAACACTTTATTTTTGGCTATTTATCGTCATTTCTACCCATTTGCAAATAATTTTGCGGAGGCCAGAAGTTAGATTTTGTGAACCATAACCCATGAATTTTGGCTATTGTTGGCCTTCTCAACTCGTTGGCGAATAAGTCAACGAAGGTAAAAAAATCACGATTTTTGAGCTATGACCCACCATTTAAGGCTATTTTTAGTCATTTCTAACAGTTGGAAAATATTTACGTGAAGTCTAAACTTCACGATTTCGTGAGCTATAACCCATGATTTTTGACCATTTTTAGTCATTTCTACCGGTAGGCAAATAATTTTGCAGAGATAAAAATTCAAGACTTAGTGAATTATAACTCACAGTTTTGGCCATTTTTGGTCGTTTCGAGCCGTTGACAAATAATTCAATAGAGACCAAAATTCACTATTTTTAAGCTATAACCCACCATTTATGGCCATTTTTAGTCGTTTCGAGCCATTGGTAAATAATTTAATAGTCATAAAAATTCATGATTTTGAGAGCTATAGCATACAATTTTTAGCCCTTTTTAGTGTTTTTGACCCAATAATTTTGTGAATGCCAAAATTCATAATTTCGTGGCTATAACTCACTATTTTTGTCCATTTTTATCTATTTCGACCCATTAGCACATGAATCAAAATGGAGGCTAAAATTCACGATTTTTGAGCTAGTAATCCAACATTATGGTTATTTTTAGTCATTTCCACCCATTAGCAAATAATTACGCGGAGGCTAAAATTCATGATTTTGTCACCTATAACTCATGATTTTTGGCTATGTTAGTCCTTTGGACTCATTGGCAAATAATTCAATGTAAGCCAAAATTCACAATTTTTTGTATCTATAACACACTATTTATGGTCATTTTTAGTCATTTTTACCCATTGGCAAACAATTTTACGGAGCCAAAATTCATGATTTTGCAAACAATAACTAATGATTTTTTTCCATTTTTACTCGTTTCGACCCATTAGCAAATTAATTCAACAAAGGCCAAAGTTCAAGATTTTTTGGGCTATAACCAAACGACCATTTTTAGTCGTTTTGACGAGTTGACAAATAATTATGAGGAGACGAAAATTCATGATTTCATGAGCTACCCATCATTTTTGGCTATTTTTAGTCATTTCCAGCCTTTGGCAAATAATTTTGGGGAGGTCAAAATTCATGATTTCGTAAGGTATAACTCATGACTTTTAACCATTTTTAATCATTTCAACCCATTGACAAACAATTTCGCAAAGGCTAAAAATACACAATTTTGTGAGCTATAACCCACAATTTTTAACACCTTTTTATCATTTTGACCAGTTTGCAAATAATTTCTTAGAGGACAACATTCATGATTTTTTACCGTTGTTAGTCCTTTCGATCTGTTGGCAAATAATTCAAGATTTTGTGAACTATAACTCACAATTTTTTACCCTTTTTGGCTGTTTCGACTTGTAGGTAAATAATTATATGAATGTCGAAATTCATGATTTTGTGAGCTGTTACCCACCATTTATGTTTGTTTTTATTCGCTTCGACAAGTTGGAAAAAAGATATGTGGATGCCAAAACTAATGATTTCCTAATCTATAACCCATAATTTGTTGCCATTTTCAGTCGTTACCCTTTGGCAAATAATTTTGCGGAGGCAAAAATTCATGATTTTGTGAACTAAAACCCACCACATATCCCCCTTTTAGTCATTTGGACGATTTCATGAGCTATATAGCTTACGATTTTCAGCCATTTTTAGTGTTTTTGACTTGTTGGCAAATAATTTTACGGAAGGCAAAGTTCACAATTTCGTGAGGAATAACCCATGATTTTTACCCATTTTAGTCAGTTAAACCTGTTGGAAAACAATTTTGGGGAAACCTCACGATTTTGTATGCTATAACACACGATTTTTGGCCATTAATAGTCATTTACAGTCATTGGATAATAATTTTGCATAGGCCGGAATTCACGATTTTGTGAACTATAACCCACGAATTTGAGCCATTTTTGGCCTTTTGAACTTGTTGCCAAATAATTCAATGGATGCCAAATTTCATAATTTTTTGAGCTATAACCCATAGGTTTTGGCTATTTTGAGTCATTTCTATTTCTTGGAAAGTATTCATGTGGAGTCTAAAATTCTCAATTTTGTGAGCTATAACCCATGATTTTCCGTCATTTATAGTCATTTCGGTCGGCTGGCAAATAATTTTGCATAGGCCAAAATTCAAGATTTTGTGAGCTATAACTCAAGATTTTTGACTATTTTTAGTCGTTTCGACCTGTTGACAAATAATACAATTGAGACCAAAAGTCCTGATTTTTTGAACTACAACCCACCATTTAGGGCCATTTTTAGTCGTTTTGACCAGTTGGTAAATAATTAAATGGAGGCACGATTCACAATTTTGAGAGCAATAGCCAACAGTTTTTAGCCATTTTTAGTGCTTTCAACTCGTGGGCAAATAATTTTGCGGATGCCAAAATTCATTATTTTGTGGGTGATAACCCATGATTTTTGTCCATTTTAAGCCATTTTGATGCATCGGCAAATGAATCAATGGAAGCCAAAATTCATGATTTTTCGAGCTATAACCCATCGTTATGGCCATTTTTAGTCATTTCAACCCATTGGTAAACGTAGACAATCAAAAAGTCTAGTCCTTAAGATGAGCGTCACATAACCCCAGTTGCAAAATCTTGAGACTCGAGATTCACCCACGAAGTGAAACTCAAGACTCAACCGAGGTTCACCTACGCAGCGAAACTCGATATTCAACCAAGGTTCACCTGCATAGCGAAGCTCAACATTCGACCAAGGTTCACCTGCGCAGCGAAGCTCGACATTCAACCGATGTTCGCCTGCGCAGTGAAACTCGACATTCAACTGAGGTTCGCCTATGCAGTGAAGCTCGACATTCAACCGAGGTTCGCCGGCGCAGCGAAGCTCGACATTCAACCGAGGTTCACCTGCGCAGCGAAGCTCGACATTCAACTCAAAGGTTCGCCTACCAGTGAAGCTCAACATTCAACTGAGGTTCGCCTGTGCAGTAAAGCTCGACATTCAACTCGAAGGTCCTTACATAGCGAAGCTCGAAGATTCGCCTGCATAGCAAAGCTCGCCATAACGACCACGAAGACCACGATAGCCATGTGGGTTAAGTGATGGACGTCATTTATGCCCACAACCCCATCAGTTAGACCACATTCCCATGATTTTAGCTCGCCAGTTACGTGCTCAAACTCTTATAAATAACCGTGAGCAGCTATTAAAGAGGAGACAAAGACATGCACGCACGGAGGCACACAAAGAGATGAATACACGGAAAGAAAATGAGATCATTCAGCAATCTCAAGATGACCGGCAATGTTGTTCTGATCGTCAACGGGAGGCAATCTCAACTCGAACACCAAGGGAAGCATCCTTTTGCCACCAAGAACCCACGTTAAACAAAAGAGAAGTCAAATCAATCTTCTCTTCCTCTGTAATCGAGAGACGAAATCCATTTCTTCAAAAGCAATTAAACAAACTTTTTCGACCCAACAGTGAGGCACCCTAAAATTTAGGGGTGCTTTATGAGATAAAAAAATGCAGGGGGTTATATGTGAATCCTTGGTTTTTTGGAATTAACCCTTTTTCTTATTAGATAAAAAAAAGTAATGCAAATCGTGAGTTTTTCTCGCATCGCTTCTTTAAATCTTTAATATTTTTAAGTTAGTCCTTCAAATCACTGAAATTGTTGTCTACTCCCTCAAATCTTATTAGTCATTTCAAATTAGTCTCTTTGTTAGTTCCTTCATCTAAATTACTTATTCAGTTTGGGTCAGTTGCCAATTACACATGATGAATTATATTTCTACCGTCAAATGGTTATTCCACTTGTAGAATTCTAGAAAGTTTTAGGGGTTGTTTTGTTTGTGGATTGCATCTTGATTCATGCAATGAATTTTGAAAACTCATATCCAAAAATATTATTTTTGTTATGAATATTGAAGATGATTTACATGGGGTATAAAATGCAACCAAAATTTATTTGGTTGGACATGAATTTTGTTGCGGATATGTGACTAAAATAACAGATTTGACTAAAAATCATCATAACTGTAAGAGATTACATTTGATGCATCTATTCCACGTACACAAAAGATACCAAACAAACAGTGTATTTAACGAAAATCTAGGATTTTTAAACTTTTGACTTTCATTTTCCAATGCAAAAATCACCAAATGCATAGAAACAAACACTCCCTTAAAGATAGAGTTTAAATGAGTATAAGAACGATTCCTTAAAAAAAAAGAGAGAGAAAAAGAGTATAAGAACTCAGGTCTAGAGTTTAAACAAGTTAAAGAAACAAGTATATATTTAGAGTAACTTTTTTTTATAGGTATATTATTTAGGGTAACTTAAGAAGAGGGGTACAATTGAAAACCCATGAGAAAAAATTACCTTAAATACAAAATTCACACGGAATGGAACGGCAACTAAGCTACAGGGACTAATTTGGAATGATTAACTATGAGTTGTGTAACTAAATAGCAATTCCAAATATTTTGGGGACTACTTTAAAATATCAATATCAGAAAAACCCAAGCGTAAAGGCTTAATTGCACTTAAATACCCTATAGTTTCCCCTACTTTGTACTTATATACCTTCACTTGTTTTTTTTTTCCAACACTTATATATCCTAAAGTTTTTAAATTTTGTACTTATATACTTTCACTTTCTTTGGCAACATTCATATACCCAAAAATTTTAAAATTTGCACTTAAATATTCTGAAGTTATTTAAATTTGTACTTAAATACCCTCAGGCATGTAACTTGAGTGTATATAAATGCAACTATTAAAAACTTTAAGATATATAAGTTTTGCGAAAAATAAGTGAGGGTATATAAATGCAAAGTGGAGGGATATATGGTGTTTAAGTGCCATTAACCCAAAATGTAAATGCAAATAAATACAACTATTTGAAAAACATCTGATCGATCACTTTTTCAATTTTTTTCTCTCTCAAAAGAATGCAGAATAAAAAACCCTAATCCAATCTCCGTGGGCTAATCACTTCTCGATCAAAAGTAATGGAAGCCGCGGCCGACGAAGAACAGGATGGGCTCTCAGTTCATTCGCCAGGCCAAGCTCCCCCTTCATCGGCCTCCTCTTTACCTAAAGTTCATTCACTTATTATTTTTTGTCTCGATTTTAGTCCTTTATTTTTTTATTTTTGATAATTGGACGTATAATTTCGTGATTTTGTTTTTTAATTGCCCAGGAGCACCCGCAGGTTGATTTGGAGCTGAGGATTTTGGAAGCTCTCGAAATTTACCCTCCCTCCAAATTAAAAGGTTTTTTCCCCTTCTATTTATTTTTTTATTTTTAATATATTTGGCTACCTCTTTGTAGTTGTGTTGGAAAATTATCATGTAAATGTGCCTATACTTATCTCAATCAGGAAGTTCCTTTAATAAACATTAGCAATCAAAATGGATATATGCATGTTCGTGCAATATCATAAAATTTAAAGATTTTATTTGAAAATTATTTATTTTTGTTTCAATAGCATTCTAGGACTAGCATTTAGTGTGTTCCGTATGGAAAACTTGGAAACCGGAGTCACGACCCTTTTCTGTCTAGTTTGTATGATGAGATATTATTGTGATCAACTACTGTTAGTGCGAGTTGCGGATCCAGAAAAAGACATTTTTTTGGGGGACGATAAGTATCTATTTACCCAAGAATTAAAATATAGTATTGTAAAACAATATTCTTGACTAATGGGCTAAATTCCCAACTTATATGGGCTAACATTGAAAGAAGTGCTAATATTTTTAAATTATGGGGGGCAAATTGTAAACTTAGATGGTTGTATAATGTAATTTTACATAATCTTAGGAGTGCAACTGCCCCCCTAGGATTGCATGTGTATCTGCCCCTGGTTGGTGGCAATACATAGTATAGGCGTTGGCCTTATTTCTTGAATTTATTACTTTCTATAATGTATGACAGTGAGTTTCCTCATGAAGACCTTCATGTAGCTTAGTTTTCTATTAATGACTGGCTTAGTGGCAGAAGTGTTGGGCTGACCTTGTGGTAATTCTATTTTTCATTCCTGTGTTGCCAAAAAAAGTCAATAACAATCATACTGTTGAAAAGAACTTAGAGCCATTTTCATTATTTTTAATACAAGAATATTAGCTACACAGGCAAAATTCTCCAAAAAAATTTACGCACGAAGTACATGATGGTTTAAACTAACTGCCATAGTATTTTTCTGTATAAAGTTCAGGTGGTGTTTTTCCCTACTTTATAATGTTTAGTGGGGTTTTTTGCAAGTTCAGGGGATCTAGAGAAATTTACTCGCTCAGGATCCGTCATCCAGGAGACCAGTTGAAGGATACCACTAGAGGAAGATAGCTGTAGGTTAACTACTTGGAGGCGCCGAGGCGGTAATCTGTCCTTGAAATCAGTACTAGTTGCATGCCTGTCCCAAAGGCTAGAATATATTTTCACTATTTAAATCTGTAGGATAAAGTTTTTAGAAGAATTCCAACAACTCTCAATCGCTGCAATGTGGGAACGAGTGAAATAAGCTGTTCATTACCTTACAAGTCCATGTTACGGGTTGCCTAATTCATGAAGTTGTAATATCCTTTTCTCAGTCATTGTTAGTGAAATTATGAAATTGGTGTTGTATGATGTTGATCTTATGATTTCCCTTGCCTGTGTCTCCTGTAATTATGGGTTTTTGGATCCATATCCTTTAAATTGATCTACTATTTATTGTGTTGTGAAAACCTAATTAGGTGCTAAATGTAAACAAGGCAATATTTTGGCGTATCTAGTCTCAGAAAGAAAGTTAATATTTGTAATCTGGAACCTTTTTGTGCTACTATCTTTCTTCTCTACTGTCTATATTCTAATGCCAGATGAGCATTCTTAATAGGCGTGCATCGGCACTTCGTTCTTTATGGGCTGATGGAGTTTCTGCAGAGGAGGTAGATATGCCTTTTGCTAATTTATGGAGTGAAAATGTATTCTGCTTGTATATTTATGAGCAATATGATCTTGCAGCTTTGACAGACACTTCTCAGCAGATGAAATTTTGCAGTTGTTGGATCGGTTCTTCAATTTGGAAATGTTGGTATGAAGCTTAATTTCCACTCATATTAGATATCGTTTGTTGAGAGCCATCCTACAATTATGATTAATTCAAGGAATACTGTTAACCTCTTATCGTTTTTATGTATTTTCTCTTGAATTTTTCAATTGGCTTTCCATTGAGGAACATATTGAATCTGTGAACTTATGTGGTAAAATTTCATGCTAGTCTTCTAAATTGTGTGCTAGTTAGGACCCCCATTATGAGTGATATCCTAATACGTCCTAGAAACAATCTAAACGCTCTGGCAAAGATTCTTGAATCTTTTTGTTCCTTATGAATGGAAGTAGCAGCTGCTTACCTTTGAGAAAAAAATATAAACCATTTGCATGCTGTCTACCAGCTTTGCTTTGTTGGATCAGTACATGAGATGGTTATGCCTCTTTAGTCAAGCCTTCTTAGTTTTCTCATTAAGCGCTTGATTATCCTATTACGTCATATTAGAGGTGACGTCGTCAGTTTCCTTGTTGTTCGTCATCTCTAGTTGCCAAATTGCCACAGGACCTACTGTTAAGGGTTAATCCTTTCTAATTAGGATCCGTCGTTTTAGCTTTCTACTTGAGTACTAATCATTAGTGGTTCTCAACAGACTATGGCCATAGTATTACTTTAGTGTATATTTTTGTCAGCTTGTGTGAAAGGAGAACATAGAGTGAAAAATGCATGTACATATTCAAATTTCATCATCGGTCACTTCGATGTGAATTATGTGACTGTTACTCCTTTCTGAGAAAAGTAGCTCACTACACATTTAGTGCAGATTTCTATAAATAAAGCAGAAAATTTTCGTCATAAACTTTTAAGATGATCATGGGTCATTGTTTGGAGATCTTAACACTTTTCTTAATGGAGAGGGAATACTGATTATTGTTCTTAATCAATCTCATTTTGTGTGTAGTGGCTATGTAGTTGTATCCTTTTATATTTGTGATGCAATAGTGCAAAAATAAAATGATTTTATTTTATTTTTCAGTTTAGTTCATGCAGTGTTCAAGGTGGTTGTTTAACCATCTTGTATGATCGTACAATTTTCTCATCGACGGAGTTGGAGAATGGGTATTTCTTCATCCAATCTTTTGCATGATTCATGCAAAGGTAATTTTGCAACCACCCTTCTTCCAGTTCTATAAATCTCATATGCCTCTTCCCTTAATGTAAAAAACAACAACGGAACAACAAGAGAGCATATATTTGAAATTTGAAAGCCACAATTCTTTTGGATGAAAGAAGAAATTGCCAGATTAAGTCAAGTCTGATGTTCCAATCATCAAAATTAGAAAATGAATTAAGACTAGCTTTATTACACAATCTGAATTGGTTGAGTGTCTGCTATAAATGAAATATGACATTGGACTTTATCATCCCTTTATTTTCACTGCCTGATCACTACAAAGTCATGCAGCTACAGCTTCTAAATTAGATAGCATTTTTCTATTGTTTATAATTTGATAAGGATTAAGATTTATTTTGTTTGGGTTATTGTCTTTAGGTGTGTGTTTAGTCAGGATTAGTCTTTGGTTAGAATTTTAGATTGATTAGGATTCTATCATATTCGTTATTAGAATTCAATTTAAGAGGCCTTTAATTGAAGTGGACTTTGTTATTTCGGCTATCAATAAAACTATTGTGTACTCTGAAAACACTTCTCAAGATTTTAAATCAAGTTATTAAATAGATTATTGGAGTTTGGTTGTTGATTTCTTGAGGTCTTTGCTCCTTGGTTTTCTTTCTTCTCGTTTTATTTTGTCCACCTTCCCCCTTTCCTCCTACAAAAGGGAGTTTCATCAGTTATTTGTTGAAATAAAATGGTGCAGATGGAGAATAAGAGTAACAGAAGGGAGAGAAATCTTGTTCTTACCTGTTGGAATGCAGGAGGAAAAAATGTTATATCTGTTGCATTGTGTCGGATTATAAAGAGTTTATGGTCCTAGGTGTTAAGAAAAATTTCAAGATCAATATTCGGGGTCTAAGAAACACTTTTATGTGTTCCCTTTCAATCAATTATCTTTTCTATAGTGGCAATAGAAAATGGTCTTTGAAACCAATATCATGCACAGATAACTGTACGACACTTGTAGAGAGTATACAGAGTGGCTATAACAACCTCCTTCCAGTAACTCTTGTTTTAGAAACATATTCAATTTGTTTAGGCTTCAGTGGATTGCCCCAAATTGCACAGCAAACTTGTTAAGTTATATGTACTTAATTCATCGGAAAACATTCAAATAATATGGAGGTTTCTGGCGTGTGCATATAAATGTTTTCAAATTGCAATTACAGCATTAAATCATTTTAGTCCTGTGGAATTCGGCTTCTTTGCAGTTCAAGGTTCTGAAACTGTTGGTATGATTTGGATTTACAACATAACATGGTTTACTGATAGTTGGAGCAGTAGGATGGTCCTCCCTAGGAGCTTTGAGTTTAATTAACATTATATTGATTGTGGACAGATTCAGCTTGGAAAATCAGAAAGAAACATATGAAAATTTTAATGGAAAAGACTCTTATTTTTCTGGATTGTGTGAACAATCCTCGTTGTTAAACCTTAATTTCTTGAATGTGAGAATTCAATTGAAATGAAGCCAATGATCTAGTCGTGAGACCAAATTAAAATTAAGATTGGTGTGATTGTGTTTCCAAAAAGCTCAAACTTTCACCACGCCAGCCTCAAATGAGTAGTTCTTCATGGGATGCGAACTAAAAGGTCTCCAACATGTAATAATTTCTATTATCTCAGGTATTGTAGCTAGCATTTTTGAGCAAGAAATGTTGAAAGAACTATAGAAGGGAGGAATTGTGGAAAGAACTCTATAGATAGGATAGCTCAGGCAGGAGCAAATCCTGGACATTTGACCTCCTGAGAAGTCCTTTTGGGCATTACACAGTATTCTATAGAAAGAAAAGTCAAATTACAGGGATGTTTGTTCGCTATCAAACATATAATATAGCTAGTTTCTGTGTGCTTTTTTTAGTGTTTTTCTTTCTCAATAAGAGTTAATGTTAATTTTGTGTCAACAAGAATTTACACCATATATACACTCTTCAGGCATATTGGTGGTTTAGATTCTTTTTAATATTCTTAAATGCCCATCATCTTGTTAAACCAAGTAAATACTTGACCATTTGTGGCCATCATTCTTTTGGATTCAGTTAACACTCATGAGTTAATAAATGCCTAATGCAACTTCCTCCTTTATAGTAGACCTGCATTTCCATATCCACGATTGATAGATCTTGACAAAGTGAGGATTAGTTTGGCATGCAACTGATTGGAAGTTGAATGTCTTGGAAAATTTTAACATGGGTTATTATAAGTTCTGATGTCATATCAAGAGAATGCCATTACTTTTTTTTTTTTTTTTTGCTTTGTGCTCAAAGGTTTTCACAGATGAGTTTTTGTTGTAGTATTTACTCTCATAATCAAATATTTTCTGTTTGGGCCAATGACATAGAAATGCTAATTGTATATGGATTTTACTTTATGTAGAAACCAGAAGATGAAGAAATAGACACTTTGAATCAAGAAGAAGGCTTTTCCCTACCACAGCAGTTCTTCATTAAGGAAGAGCCATGAGACAAATTAATAAGGTATCCTCATTTCCTTTATCACCTTTGCTATAAGAAAAAACACAATGCTTGTTAAACATTCAATCAAAATTTGGTTTTCTTCAGACCTTACCTCCTCTGTTTATGATCTCAAAGACTTGCTAGTTTTTGGCATATCAGCCTGTTTTTTTTCTTTTTGTTCTCAGAACCAACAGTCTCTTCCGATGCTTGTTCCTTGTGGTGCATAATTGCAGGCTTGCTTTACGCTTGGAGAATCAAGGCCACCTCCAGTTGTGCTTCTGGTGTCCTCCGGTAGAAAATACAGCAAAGCAGCCGGTGATGGAAGAAATCATTATAGTGTTTCTTCAGGATATGAATACAACAGAGGACATGGTATGTTCTCGATAAAATTAAAAGATGTACTTCTGCAAAATTCACTTTATCAATCAAGCTTTTGTGTTATAGTTCTTTTGTCCTTGCCGAACTAGAATGCTTGTTTGTTTTGTCCTGTGATTGTTGACTTCTGATGAATATCGCCCTTTTGTTGCTTATCTGTTTGGTCTTGAGATTGCTTTGCATCATGGCAGCGTTACGTAATTGCTCTTGTTATGGTTTTTGCTTTCTGTATGCAAAAGGTCTCTCCCATGAAAATTGAGTTCCCCCCTAAACATGATCAATGCAGATTTATTGATTTCATATAGCTGTATTTTTGTCTTTATCTCTAGCTAGTCTTCCGGTGCACGTGATGTGTGCATGATACAATACATGCTTGAAGTATGAAAAGAGTCATGTCTCTGAATGTAGAAAGAAAAATGATATAGCAAATATCTCACCATAACTCATGTCAATTAAATTTATAATTTCTCAATATGTAAATCATTACTCATACTTAGAAGTAAACATAATAGATAATAGAGATAGAATATTGTCCCTAGTCTTGGAACATTACTTGGAATTTTTTGAAATCCTGACTTACAAGGGCAGGACCAAAAATTATGACCAAAATTCTAGCTTTCTTTAAATAATTAAATAATAGTAATAGATTTGTCCTTAGTCTTAGAATTACCACCTTAGTGCATGTTAAGTAATGTATGTTTCACGTAAATAAGGCTTAATGTACTTTGAGTAGTTTTTGACTCTCTTACTCCTAGGGGTTAATTTCCAAAACATCAATTTCCTCTTTTCTGAGGGTAAAAGAGTCGAAAATTTTCACTCAAGGAGCTCATCTGCAAAATCAAACTACATAGGTAATAAGTTTTAAAATGCGTTTTCACATGGGGTCTATGTGCAAATAACCATGTAAATAAAAGAAGAGGTGCCTCTGTGCTTACAACTCTTAAGGCTCACTACAGCCATTTTCTTAGCTATATTTAGTGTTGGAATTGATTTATTATGAACCATGGTAATTGTTTTCCCTTGATGTGTATCACCCTCTCATCTCTTCTATGGCTGACGCTCAAGAGGTCAGCTTACTAAAATCACAAGTGAGAAAAGAGATCTCAAGAGTTAAGCTTGCTAAAATACCTTTTACAGAGAGAAATATGAAGGACAAATTTTCAAATAGACCCTATTTGAAATTTATTTTAAAAATCGACCTATTTGAGATTTAATTAGCATTTTCGACCCAGTTTCAGTCACTTGGCTAAAACTGGGTCAAAAATGCTAAATAAGTTTCGAAAACTTCACGAGATTCTAAATCCTGTGAAGTTTAGTGCCTAATTATTTAGCGCTAATCAAAATAGAACCAAACTTCATGGGATTTGAGATCTCGTAAAGTTTAGCTGCAAATCCTGTGAACTTGCAGGGTGCACTTGACAGAGAGCTCGAATTGAGCTCTCTGGCAAAATGGGCCTGCAACTTCATAGGATTTAAAATCCTGTGAAGTTGCACATCATGCACAAACATGCACGCACAATGCATTTTCCGCCTAATTCAAAACTTGTTGTATATAATGAATTTTCCGACTCATTCACGACAATATACATGAAAATTCAACCATAAACACTGTAACACCCGTAATTTTTCGGTACATATTTTATATTAAAATACTAAATGGTATTTTACATATTCGGATATATAGTATTTAATTCTATTTAATAATAGAGTTTATTGGTATTTAGTTAATAATATTATTTGATTAATTATTATTAAATTATCATTATATCTAATCTGCATACTTTGATACGTATTTTTTCAATATTAAATTACTAAATGGTATTTAAAATATCTGGATATTATAGTTAATTATAAATATATTTGATGATA
>JBAKGM010000326.1:33528359-33545416 GCA_037177215.1 Asparagus racemosus
TGTGCTGAAATTTTCGGAATTGCTCAGGTTTAATGTCTATATTTCTATAGAATGGACTATATGTTTGTTGTTAATTTTGAATAATTGGCGAATAGGTATCGAATATTAAACGAATAATGTAGGGAAAATTACAGTTTGGTGTTAAACGAATATTCGCGAATAATTATCGAACTTGAATAAATGCTGTCGAATCGAATTTGAATGGTCATTTAGTATTCAGCTCGAATACGATCACGAATTCGAATATGCAAAAATGGACCGAATTCGAATTCGAATAGATAACTATTCGCTTCGATTCGATCATTTACCAGCCCTATGGGCAGATGGGTGGATATGGACAATCTTAGGTCATGTTCTAAATGTATATTATTTTTTGTTATTTTGTTTGTTAATAGACTTCTTTTTTCTTTCTTTTTTTTATTTTTATTTTTTGACAGTCTTAGATTGCTCATTACTAGCTCATTGACTATTAGCGAAGTATCACTTAGGCCGGTTTAAATTTGTATATGTGCAACAAGCCAAACTCAATCCTAAATTTTAATTTGAGTGTTTTTTATACTAATTATTCTTGAAATGGGCCATAAAATTTTGCTAGTTAACTGAAATAGACAAGATCAAGCCTTTGGTTTCATTAAGCTGAGCTGAGCTGCTAATTAACTTCTTGTTTGAATTTACAATGCATCGTTTAGTATACTTAGTATTTGATATGAACCTTTAGTGTCTGCTTATAGCCTTATACTAATGCAATTATTTTATGATGCTAATTGGTGACCTTTGTTTTTAGTTTTGTACTTTCGTGTTTATTATCATATTGAGTTCATAAATATTCGTTGAGCTGTTCATAATTTGCTTGTTTTCATTATTTATCGTTGTTATTGTTGTTGCTATTGTAACTTTTTGCGTTCAAATTTAACAAGTTTTTTGTGACATAACGTCTTTTTGATGCAGACAACTCTATGGGAGCTGACTTCTCTTGGAATAAAAAAATGCAGAGAACCTGGCAATACCAAGTACAATTAAAATTTTGCGGCCACGGCACAGATCAATAATTTCTTTGACTAAATCTGCATTCACCGTTTGAGTTGTAGTGTTACTGTATAAATTATTGACAAGTTCATAATTGTCACTGACAACAATTAACTCATCAATCTTAGCATCTTTAACATACTCTACTAGCCTAAATTTTGCCCCATTCAATTCAACATATATGGGGGAGATTGCCCCCCTATCAACTAATCAGCATGATATGACTCCCAGAAATTCGAAGTTATAGTTCAGAGTAACAACATCTATGCCTGCGACATTAGTGCTGTGTTTTTTTATCAGCACTTAGCTCTACAGTAGTAGTCTTCTCTATAATTGTTCTCTGATCATCAGCAGCAGCATCTACATAGTCATATCTTGAACCATATGAGCCGTCGAAAACCAAAACTATAACATTGTGCTTTTTCTTGTCAGTTATGAATCTAGGAGACTGAAAAAAATAAAAACAGAAAAAAAATTGATTATTATTAACGTATAGAATGGAAGAAAGATAATAACAATGAGAAGTAATTTAATATTCCTACATCTTCATATTGTGTAGAGATTGCCACCTCCCCTCTTTGCATTTAAACCTTTGTAATCTCGGCATGCGTTGGAAATAAAAATAAAAATATGTAAATAGCTAGAAGTAAATTTGTAATGAAATAATAATATAGATTTCTTTTTTAAAATGTTGTTACCTCCAAAATTTAGAGAAAGGTTGGTGTTGCTATGCCCATATACCGCCTCTCTTGCAATAAGAGCTGAATATAATCATCATATTCAGCTTTTCCAGCATCTTTCACAGAAATATCAGATCCATTATCTCTGCTAACCATCAACAAAAAAACATAAGCATAACAATGCTAACAACAAGAAGCAACTAACATAGTTAGTGTTTTCTTACCAATTTTGATCAGCCAATAGGAGTTGCAGAAATAGAGGGGGTAGACCTCCAGCATTGTATACAAGATTTCTGACATCTTGTAAGCATATTAAGAGCGATTTTTTCTTGGTTACTAAGAGCTCGCTATTAATTCCTCTACTAGCAGACCTTGTAGCCGCCTCCGAGTATAAAGAAACCTGATACAGTTAAAAAAATTGTATAGCAATAAACAAACTTAGTAATTCTACTAGTTACCCGATTCTATATTATTAAGTTTGTTTATTGCTATACGATTTCTTTAACTGTATCAGGTTTTTTTATACTCGGAGGCGGCTATAAGGTCTGCTAGTAGAGGAATTAATAGCGAGCTCTTAGTAACCAAGTAAAAATCACTCTTAATATGTTTATAAGATATCAAAAATATTGTATACAGTGCTGAAGGTTTGCCTCCTCCATTTCTGCAACTCCGATTGGTTGTTAAAGATTGGTAAAAAAACACTAACTATGTTGTTGCTTCTGGCTGTTAGCATTGTTATGCTTATGTTTTTTGTTGATGGTTAGCAGCGACAATGGATCAGTTATTTCTGTCAAAGATGCTAAAAAAGCTAAATATCATGATCATGTTCAGCTCTTATTGCAAGAGAGACGGTATATAGGCATAGCAACACCAGCATTTCTCTAAATTTTAGAGGTAATAACTTTTTAAAAATAAAGTCTATATTATTATTTAATTACGAATTTACTTATAGCTATTTACATATTTTTATTTTTATTTCCAACGCAGGCTGAGATTACAAAGGTTGAAATTCAGAGAGGGGAGGTGGAATCGCTGCACAATATGAAAATGTATGAATATTAAATTACTTTTCATTGTTATTAATTTTCTTCCATTCTATACGTTAATAATAATCAATATTTATTCTGTTTTTATTTTTTTTAGTCTCCTAAATTCATAACTGACAAGAAAAAGCATAAGGTTATAGTTTTGGTCTTCGACGGTTCATATGGTTCAAGATATGACTATGTGGATGCTGTTGCTGATGATCAGGGAACTATTAGAGAGAAGATTGCTACTGTAGAGCTAAGTGCTGATAAGGAAAAACTCAGTGCTAATGTCGCAGGCATTGGTGTTGTTGCTCTTGACTCTAACTTCGTGTTTCTGGGAGGCATATCATGCCGATTAGCTGATAGGGCGGTAATCTCCCCGGTATATGCTGAACTGAGTGCGACAAAGTTTGGGCTAGTAGAGTATGTCAAAGATTGTAAGATTGATGAGTTAATTGTTGTTAGTAATAATGACGAACTTGTTAATAATCTATACAGTGGCGCTACAACTCAAACAGTGAATGCAGCTTTAGTCAAAGAAATCATGGATCTGCGCCGGGGCCGCAAAATTTTAATTGTACTTTTAGACTGTATTCTCCTTCCAGATCTTCTATCAGTCCAAAGTAGAAAAGATTAGACAATTGAAGAAGTTACTGATGACTTTATGGTGGTAAAAAATTACCCCAAGGCTGAGGATATGGTTGTAGGTATGTTAAAACCATTTTTTTTTATGTATGCTATAGTTGCAATTCCTTCTTTTTATTTAGTACTCATGACATGTCATTAGCAGGAGGTGAATTGTTTGAGCTGGAGAAGTGGATGAGGGAGTTTAAATTAGATATTGAAGAAGGAAGTAGTAGAGAAAATAGAGAGGTGCCTCCCAGGCTAGAAAGGTGCAGTTTAAATACTTAAGAGTATGTTTATTTAAAACTTTTTTTCAATGACAACTGATAAAACACTAACATTAAAATATGTGCAGAAAAAAATTTCGAACCTTTACAAGAAACAATTGCCTATGCGAAAGGTGAAGTGTACTATATTACACGCCACTTCAAGGGGTAATGTACTTATTTTCTTAGTTTCGCTCTCTATATCACAACACTCTGATGCCTAGCTTCTTTCAGAGTAATTAGTAGAAGCAAATCCTGAACAGAAAAAAATGGATGTGAGGCTTATAAAGATAAGGTATTGTCATATTTATCTCCCATTAATCTTACTGATAAGCCTTTTTTTGACGAAATATTGATTGTATTTTTAACACCAATTAAACCAAGATTGCATTCACAAAATCAGGGGCTCCTTTAAAACTATGGAGATCTTAATTAAAACTAAGTTATTATTATGTAGCCATCTTTGTACTACTTCTTGATCATCTTACTCAAAGACCTCCAGGAGGTGATTATGTCAAGTTGAATAATCAAGAGCACCTGTTAAATGAAATGAATGTTTGGAAGCAAATCTACTTCAAAGACTCCATCTTTTTTCCTTAAAAAGAGAAAAGAACTAGTGAAAATTTAGGTCAATGAAATAGAGCTTGGGCTCAACTGTTCTTAGGTAGATATATTGGGTCATATATGGGTTGAAACCAATAAAAATAAAGTGCATGTGCCCTATAAGGCCAACCTACACAACTTGATCCAGTTCAATGTTTAAACTAAAAGAAGAAGCCAAATACTATTGTTAAATTCAAGCATACAAGCATTTGGTTCATAATATTAGTCTTCATACTAATATTTATATCATGTTAAATGGTTAAGAGATATGTGTACTTTTGTTCCCCCTTTGAAGGATTCAAACAGTGGTGTCTCCTTTGTCATCATCCCTCTTCAACTGTACAAAACAGTAGTAACTTCTATTGTGTTCCATTTTATAATTACGATAACAGTGTGGACATGCCGGAACAATATTACTGGAATGAACTTTTCTTAGCCCCGGTCAAACCATCTTATACACTGCATTTGAATATTAATATTCCATTACATTTCCTCGAAATATTCATTGGCTAATCTGTTACATTTGTTTCCCTAATATTCATCAATTCTCACTTAGATGGTTAGTACATATCAGTTGAGCACCATAAAATATACCCAGGAGACATGCTCCCAACAATCAAAACCTTAAGTAGGACACAAAGAAACCCCAGTCCTGGAAAATCCATTAATTGTCACATTTATTAATGGAGAAGAAGTTGCACAAGAAGGAACAGCAAGCACAACAAGAAATCCTGTTGTTCCCACTATTGTAAACAGAAAATGTGTCTTCATCAAGGAATAAAATCCATCATAGACGAATACAGACGTAGTACGAAAGCAAAATAGATAGTTGACAAGCTCAGAACTACTCTAATATTTTAATATTAGATTCTTCCAACGTGATATCTAGGATATATCGGGGTTCTAGACCACTGACAAGGATGTTGTAGCTATGAGTTACTCAATATATTAATATATGAACCACGCATTATGAAAGTATAAAACTCATATTCGCAGAAAGTGTTGTGTATCTAGCTATTGAAGCGTTATAAATATCTAGAATAGACAAGATATAAGTCATAACATTCAGGACAAATATGCTAAAATCAAATTTCGCTCTCGAAATGGTTCTAGATCTAACATTTCCTTTTTACGATATAAATGACACATGATAGCCAAACTAATAACTTCCAGTCCAGAAATGAAATGATATATACTGGAAAAATAACCCTGAAGCTAGATGCTTACGTGTTTGAGCCAAGAAACTAATAATTAGTGACAATGTGAAGAGGATGTTCAATGTTTCATAAAGCTTACATCATTTCTAGCACTTGGTATTGCCAGGTTCTCTGCATTTTTTTTCCAAGAGAAGTCTGCTCCCAGAGAGTTGTCTGCATCAAACAGACGTTATGTCACAAAAAACTTGTTAAATTTGAACGCAAAAAGTTACAATACCAACAACAATAACAACGATAACAATAAAACTTTTATCCCAAACGTTTGAGGTTAGCTACATGAATCCTATTTGTCCATTCCGTTATGCTGTCAGCCATCTCCTCCATTAAGTTGACCACATAAACATTTATCAGAAGAAAATATAGATTAAATGATTCACCTAAGCACTTGCCCAACTTCATCTTAATGGAGAACTGACCATATGGCGTGATACGTATGGTTGAGTCAGCCCCATTTCTTTTGCCCAACCAATTTTGCTCAACTAGTGAAGTGCACCTTAAAAGCATCACCATCCTTCTGCTAGAAATTAACTTTATCAATCCATGTTCAGATGCAAAACGCATTATAAGCTAACAGATTAGTAGTAATTTTGCTTGAAGCTTTGCTTATTCTATTTTCAACAGTTTCTTCAGAAAAACTGTGCTTGAATCAGACAACAAGAAAGAACAAAATGAAATGGGACACACTACAAATTCAATAAGTTTCTATAAGCGACAAAGTTTTCTGTTGCTATGACTGAAAACACAATAACTTATTTTCTGGATTTGTTACTCTTTGCTTTGTAGTTTTCTTGATTAAATGGTTGTGTTACTTGTACTTGTCATGGTATTTGATGTCCTGAACTTTATGCATTTTATACGGTAGCCCGGGCTGCACACGTACACCTCATTATTTATATGATACTTGTAAATAAGTAGGAAATAGGATTCGGAGGCTTTCATCCATCACAATACAGGGGATTGCTAATTCATTAGTTATGACCGACACTTGTAAACTACGGTCAAAATAGCTACTGGATATAAAATGGAAGGCTTTGCTTGGTTGGATTTAGAATTCTTATATTTCGAAGGAAACTGAAGTCTAGTTCAGTAGTTATTATAGGTGGCAAAGTGGAGGTCTGAGGTATCTGTTATAACATATTATGTGTCTGTTGACCTCTTTTTTTATTTGTCGTTTATTGTATTGGTTGCCAAAGAGTTTTAATTTGTTTAGAAGACAATGATTTTGGTGTCTCTGTGTGTTAATAGAACCTCCTTATTACTTGAATGCATTTGAAGAACATAGAGGCTTCTGTACATTCATGCAAACAATTTGACGGCTATGCTAGTTCTAACGTATTATGATTGAAATGTTTAGTGGGGGTAAAGAGGATAACTGATCCTCTCTTACTAGTTTCAGACTTTCTTAGGACGCTGCTCACGAGTTGCATTTTCATCTTCCTGTATTTAAAAATGGTTGCCCGGATTTTCAGGGTGCAAATTTCTTGGTCCCAGATAAACTGTTCAGAGCTCTGATTCGCTGGTAAGTAGTAAAACCTATATAAAGACAATTAGATTGTGGGTGATGACGGTGGTTGAGAAATGAAAATTTTGTACATCCCTGAGAATTTTACATATGTTGACGGTATTTTGAACTCAGCATTACTCTTTTGAGTTGTTTACAGCGTTGTTTCCTTGCAGTGTGTAACGTGACAGATCCAAAATGGTTAAACTATATGATTTCTTTCTTGTTCTTGCCAAATTGAACTACTCAAGTAGCTAGCCATTGTGTACCTATTGCTTTGTTGAGTTGAGGATACATCAACTGTGTTGGCCAGAACTGGAGAAAACTATGGATTTTCCCAATTTCTTTCGGTTCTTCTGTGACATCAATAACTACTGCTAGAGCGTGAATCATGTGTTGCTCTGATTCGAATTTGATGCCTATTTGGATTTGGATGTCTACAAGGATGCATTTTTGATGGCTGAATTATACTAAAATGTTGTTATCATGTTCGATTGCTCAACTGGACATGGACCCATTGTGTTGTTCTACGTTACAGGTAAGAAATCAAACTTCATTAGCGAAATGCTTTGAGCATTTTGCATTTGGATCTTGCCAGATTTTGGGTTGAAATATTTGTGGATTGATGAAATTTATGACTACTGTTTCGCAGAGGGCGATGGGGGTTAGATTTTGACGTGGGCATGCTCCAGCTTTTCAGAAACTAGTGCAATACTAGTTGTTGCAAAATTAAATTTCATGTAGCTGTAGATCTTGATGTCGGAACTCTTCAATTTGAATGGAAACAACTTTCTTATTTGGGTTAACTACGAATAGACCTCTGCACTATTGCCCAACTTGTAGTTTTATTGGTGCGGATGAGCACTCTGTAGAGTTTGCCTAAATGCCGACAGACCTCCCGAATTAATCTTTTTTTGCTCTTTAAATAGTTAAAAAAGTTCATTCAGGGGGCCTATTCACATTTGAGCTATAGTACAAGGGTCTGTCTGCTAATAACCTTTTATGTTACAAGTTAGTTTAAAACTTTCTGAAATTTTAACAATATAACCAACTGTGTATGTTGGAATTTGAATTTAGCCTGAAACTGCTATTTTCTGCCTGTTTGTTTATCTATATCTTCTAAAAATCGCAATATTGGGTGATTATGCCAATATTGCGATCTAACACCAAACATGATTTATGATATTAGAATAATTGTTATGTAAAATAATGCCACTTGTTACCATTAAGGGAAAAAAAAGTATATATCATTGCAAACTACCTTGATGATTAGATATACATCAAGGATTTTGTAATCGTAGATGAAAAGCTTATTTACTACATATAAATATATAAATATATGTCAATAATTAATGTACCTAATCCGTAACATGCATGAATGACGCAACATCCTAACACAATATTAGTTTACTAGTATAATGCATATTAGTTTACTAGCACAATGCACGTGCTCTGCACGTACATGTGTTTAGTTTTAAATTTTTATTGAATAGTAAAACTATGTTTTAATAAATAAAATTATATAATAAGATTGATTTAAAAATATGTGAATTAATTATTAATGTGTAGTTATTATAATTAAATATTTTTTTTTATAATGATCTCTCAGTGTTAACCTTTTTTTAAATAAGTCTCCAAATTTAAAATTATTCTTAAATAAAACTGCCAATTCTATAAGTTCTCTTAAATATGCCCCCCTCTAACTTAAAAATTATTAACTTAACTCTAAATTAGCTAAGCTGCATTAGTCTTGCTAGCTTTTCCCTGATGTTCCCCAAATTGCTACACTTAATACCTACAATATATTACAATAGTTACTTCTCATTATAATTATTTAATAGGGTAAATTACACTAAACCCTTATGAATTTTCAGCCTATATGAACTTTCAAAATTACACTAAATCCCTAATGAATTTTCTATTTTAAAGAAGACACCCAACAACTTTGTAAATTTTGCAAATAACCCATATAAATTAGAACCAGAAAATGGCATAAAAAGGCATTTGAAAGTTATGGGGGGTTTGGTTTAATTTACCTAAAAGATATTAGGGGCTTTCTATAAACGTTATTAGGGGTTTAGTGTGATTTTGAAAGTTCATACGGTCTATTTACTACAAAAAGCTGAAAGTTCATGGGGGTTTACTATAATTTATCTTATTTAATATTATAATTTTTAGTTTAAGTAATATTATTAAAATAATTATATTATATATATATACGATAAAATATTTATCTAATTTTATTTTTTTAATTATACTCTTAAATAATTTAGTACTATAAATATTTTATAAATTTTTATTATACTATCATTAACAACTAATAGTACTATTAGTAATATTAAATAATTTTTTATAAAAGGTTAGTTTTCAATCATTACCAAGTATAGATTATTTAGTATCGTGCAATAATCTTTGAGAAAATAATCTAAACATAATATTAAATTATGTATTTAATTTATTTAATAATATGATAGTAAATAAATAGTGTAATTCATAATTTATTTGATATTATTAAAATAATTACACTACTTATACGATTCAAAATTTATTTTAATTATTTTATTGCTCATTGAATTATAGTATAATTCTTAATAGTATTTAGTAATATATTATCATATTTATACTATTATTTTAATTATTTTATTATAATTCATAAATAATTATTATAATAATTTAATTAGTTACTACTAATAATTTTATATAGGTATTTTATTAATTATTTTGTTTAAACAATTAATAGTCATAATATTATTGATAATTATAACTATTTAGGAAGGTGAGGAGGTGCATAACTAATAAGAGTTTTTATTTATTTAATGAAAGATTAATTAGAGATAATGACATAGTTAGAATTTATTAAAATTTGAGAGGGCAAAATAGGAAATTAAAAGTTTTATCACTCCAATCCTCTTTTTATAGAAGTATAGTTATAGATTAATTAGAGATAATGACATAGTTAGAATTTATCAAAATTTAAGAGGGCAAAAATTAAAATTAAAAGTTTTAATACCCCCAATCCTCTTTTTATAGCAGTATACATAATCATACCTTACTCTACGTTAGTCTTTGCTTATAGTTACTGTAGTGCCAAAAATTATTATTGGGTTGGTCTTTTTATTTATTAATTAATAATTATTATTATTATTTTGTGACTATGGTTAAGGTGAGGGGTAAAGTTGAGTGCATAAATAATATAGGCGGCAAATTTAAAAGCATGATTTGGGAACAAATTTAAAAATACCTATAATTTAGGGTATGTACAAAAAAACCCCAAAATTTAAATTTTTGGGTAAATTTCAATAAGTTTAGGTACTTGGAACTAAATTCTCAATAACTTTGAAACTTCCACTAACCCCCAATAACTTTTGGCAGAAAACCCTCAAAATTAGTAACATTGGTTCATGTGCATTCAAATGATCAAAATACTCCTAAGTAAATTTTGGCATAAACCCACCACAAATTTTATATCTTGTCACTTAGCCCTAAATAAGTTTTGGCAAAAGAAAAAGGATATTCATAATTTTCAGATTTTTAAAACAGGTTTGTTTGTAATTTTTAGATTTTTAAGAGGCTATTTGTAATTTTTAGGTTATAAAAAGGTTTGTTTGTAATTCAGATTTTTTTGGGGGTTGTTTGTAACTTTTACTTTTTAAGCTGTTTTTTATAAAATTTTTGGGGTTTTTCATTTTTTTAATTTAAAGGTCTGTTTGCAATTTTTAAATTTTTAGGGAGCTATATGCAATTTTAGATTTTTTAGGTTGCTATTTGTCATTTTAAACAGAATCTTGGTAATTTTTTTATGCGTTTGTTTAAATTTTAAAATTTTTCAGGGGTTATTTGTAATTTTTAGATTATAAAGAGGGGTATTTGTAATAATTTTTAGATTATGAAGAGGGGTGTATATACTTGAAATTTACCCTTTAAAAATATTAAGGAACACTACATAGCAATTTTTTAGATAGAAATAATGTGATTACAATTCATAAAGATTTAATTATTAGAATTTTCTATGTTTTATGGATAGAATTTTCTAATTTTAGATATGAATAGTTTTAGTTTGAATAGAAAGATAGAAGTAACTGTACACGGTCATTTTTTAATAGGATTGAGAGATACATGACATATTTTATTAGGTCTTTGACACGTGACAATTTTTTTATTATAACTCCAGCACAGTCATCTTGGATAGTTCGTTAATTCTCGTTATCATATATAAAGGGTGATAGATTGGAAAAGGACATCACATGCAAATAACTCCTTAAATATGCATATAATTAATTTGCATCAATATCGATTAATATTTTGCAGTATCACCTGCACATGGCATCAAGATTGTGTTGGACAATTATGTATGAAATCCTCTCAAGTTACTCAAGCACAGTGCTTAAATATGCAAATAGTTAATTTGCATCAATATCGAATAAGATTTAGCAGTATCACCTGCACATGGCATCAAGACTGTGTTGAATAATAATGACAAAATCCTCTCAAGGTACTCAAGCACAGTGCTCCCTGACCACAATTTCCAGTTGAATATTATGCTTGCTTCTACGTATGCACAGTAATCTAAAATAGAGTAGCAGCCAACGTAGACTCAAGTTGTCCCCCAGGTGAATTTTTTAAAAAACCTTTTACGCACTAAAACATTCAAAGTTTTAATTTATTTAAAGATTTTGCGCGTAGCGCTCCTGGGTATCAGCTTTGAAACTTTTATATCCACGTAGTGAATTACCTTTCGACTCTTTACCCTTGGACAAAGAGAGAATTGTTTTTGACAAATAGAACTCCTGATAATAAAAGAGTCAGAGGATTTTCATTCGTTAGTCTATGTGTTAAAGTTAAGCTTCATTTTTTTTAAATTTGCTATAAGAATCGAACCCAAGATCTTATGAGTCACATTGGAACCTCCCGATCATCTGGGACACCTACAGTTCCCGTGTTAAATTCAAACTAGAACTATAATAAGTTCTAAACACAATACTATGTACAATGGGTTTATATGCCAATAGACATAAAAATTATTATAGTGCTTTGAAACTGGTCATAAGAAATTTAGGTTTTGATGCACTTTTAGAGGGTTTGATGTGACATGGTTCTGATAGTAGAGCCCGAATAAAGGAGATCATGATAAAGGATGAATGGATTATTGTTGATATAGGAAAAAGATGCAGCTTGGAGGAGAGTCGACACAGGTCGTCTCCTGCTCTGGGGTTGCATCGGATGCATGACTTGCGCTCACAAATATATTACAAATTTTTTAAAAGTAAAAGTAGGACAAGATGTCCAATACAAAAGATATATTATAGTGGCCTACATTATATAAAATAACTATTGACATTTGTTGAAGTTGATCGTTCAAAATGGGAAGGAGGAGAGGACCCTAGCTGTCACGCCTCCCAACAAATTAAAACCTTCAACCCAAACAAATGAAAATGAGAAGTGCATATAACAAGGCTGAGCAAAAGATACAAAAAGTAGAGCTTAAGGCATTCTCCTCTCCTCCTCTTTGCTGCACAGAATGTGTACAATAATCTTTTCTTTCAAAATGGATATCAGCTTGGTTGCTTTCTTTTGGTGTTGTTCCCTGTCCAGAATAACAGAGAGTGGGCGACATTAGCCGCCATCTTGGTTGGGTCTTGCAATTTCTCATTAAAAACTCTGTTGTTTCTTCCTCTCCAAAGACACCAACATATTATAAGAAACAGAATGTTCCAAAGCACACCACTATTATCATCCAAAATGGCCAAACCTTTTGAATGCAGCATATAATATATATCATGAGAAAAGGCTTGAGTTCCCAACTTAGGTAGATAGAAAGAACAAACCGATTTGTGCAAAAGAGTAATTAATAAAAAGTGGTCAGCTGCCTCTCTCTCTCTTGTTGACACAGAGGACAAAGAGGATCACCTGCCCAACCTTTCTTGATGAGATTATCGATAGTCTGCAGCTTGCCTCTAGACAGAAGCCAGAGGAAAATTTTCACTTTTAGGGGAAAATATGAGCTCCATATGCATTTGAACAAATTACTAGACACCTCCTATTGTTCATGAAGTTGTATAGAAATTTCACTGAGGAATTACCAGATTATTCAAGGGGCCAAGTTGATGTATCAGGACCCAAAGTGGGGTGTAGGATTGATGACAGGGTATTAAGAAGCTCTGATACCTGTAGCTTCTCTATGGCTGAAATGACTATTCTAATGAGTGGTTTCCAAGACCATGAGTTACCCCTGAATGAACCTTGCGAGAGCACATTAACATTGCTCGAGAAAGCCAGCTTATACGCTGGCGGGTATAAAATGGATAAGGAATTAGGCCCTGACCTTTTATCCTTCCAAAATTTGATCCTTGGACCCTCACCTAAATACAATATGACCAAGCCTATCAAAGTCTGACTGATAGAAACAGCATCATACCAAAACTTAGAGACTGATCTATAGTGTGGTGTACTATTAGAGGGAGAATTATGTTTCCCATAGAGGTCAGAAAGAGTTGTTCCCACGAGAGAATCCTTCTCACGAATTTTCAGACCCATTTTGACAATAGATCAGAATTAAAAGATTGTGAGTTAAGAATTCCTAGACCCCTCGCCCCTCCTTTTTGGATCTACATACAGATTCCCGGTTCACCAAAGCTTGCATTTAGAGACTGATGAAGAACCACCCCCAAAGAAAATTCCTTCCGATCTTGTCTATAGATTTAGACATCCAAATGGGAAGTTTGAAAAAAGACATATATTAGATAGGGAGAGAAGATAAGACTAAATTAACAAGAGTTAATCTATCACCTATTGATAAGTGTTTACTTTTCCAAAGAGAGAGCCTTTTGTTAAAAGAATTAAGAAGAGGTTGCCAATCTCTTTTTGTAAGAAAACCAAACTCGAGGGGGAGACCCAAATATTATTTTTAAAAAGAGAGTCTAGGGAGTAGATCATTATTTTGGCTATGGATGCACCTTTGTTGGAGAGCTTACCACAGTAACAAAAGACTCGTTTTGACATAGTTAATGCCAAGACCAGGAATATCCTCAAACAAGTAAAAGATTATTTTAAGAATGAAGATGTCATGATAAGAAACCTTACAGAAAATAAGAGTACTGTCGTCTATAAATTGAAGGGATCTAATAGAGTTCAAAGGACCTTTAAGGTTAAGTTTAGATAGGTCACCAGATCCAACACTATTAGCAAGCATTCTATTGAGAACATCCGTGACAAGGATAAACAACATAGGAGATAGAGGATCTCCCTATTTGAGACCATGATGACATTGAAAGAATTTAGAGAGAGTGCCATTAACAAGGATAGAAGATATTGATGAGGAAAGGGTATGCCTAATCCAGTTGCACCATTTATTGCCAAAACCGCTAGCTCCCAAAAGTGATAGAAGAAAAGGCCAACTCACACAATCGAAAACTTTCATGAAATTAATTTTGAAGATACAAATTTCCTTCTTTTTAAAATAGCAATTGTGTATCATTTCACTGGCCAAGATGATAAAATATAGAGTAGATTTTCCTACTTATAAGGCAGATTGAGAACGTTCAACAAGGGATGCGAGGTGGGGTGCCAATCTATTAGCACCGTAGTGAAGATTTTGAGCGAGCCATTGAGAAAACTGATTGCTTTGAAGTCTTAGACTTGATTAGCCCCTTCAACTCTAGGAATGTGAGTGATATATGAGGTATCAATCTTATGGAGAGGAGAGACATCTAGATAAGTTCTATCAAAGAAAGAAAAGATGTCTTCTTTGATTTAAATCCAAAACTGTTGGTAGAAGAGGACTGGAAAGCCATCGGGGCTCGGAGATTTATCAGGATGCATGGAGAAAACCACCTGTTTTATCTTCTCATGAGAAAAGGATTATCCAAAGCAGAGATGTTGATGTTGTGGTTTGGATATAATGAGTTCCAATCTATCTCAAAAGAGGATTGGGATTGAGTTAAAGAGAGATGAGAAGTAAGATAGGAAAGCTTCCTACTTATCATATTCAGAGGAGATAAGAGTATTGTTATGGAGAAGAGAAGAGATGAAATTCTACCTTCTATGAGCTGAGGCTATTTTGTGAAAGAAAGAGGTGTTAGAATCACCTTCTTTGAGCCAGAATATTTTAGATATTTGCTCCCAATACACTTCTTCATCTCTAGAGATGGTGAATAATTGGGTTTTTAGATGCACTCTGTGGGAGAGCTCAGGGTGGAAGAGAGGTCTAGATTCTTCTGTAAGGGAAAGGGAATCAATATCAAACATGATTTTTTTTCTTTGAGCTGATGATAGACCTGAAAATATAGTTTTCCACCATTTTAATCTTCTACTCAAACGCTTAATCTTAAGAAATAAGATGTCAATAGGGGACCCCCTACAAGAAAACGATGACCAACAATCACAAACAAAGGTGGAGAAGGAGTGGTGTGATAACCATGTCTTTTCAAATCTGAAAAGAGGTATAAGCATAGGACAAGAAGTATCCAAGATGATTGGGAGATGATCAGAGCATGCAGAGGGGCATGTGTATTGCATAACTGAAGGGAACTTAGATTCAAAGTCAGATGATACAAGGAAATGATCAAGCCTTGCTAGAATGGGTTTCACTTTCAAGTTGGACAAGGTAAACTTCCTACCATTAAGAGGCAAATCAATAAGGAGTCTACCAACCACAGACTTGAAACTATATATATATCACGAAGAGAACCAGACCTCCTACTTCTTTCATTGATATTAAGGGTATCGTTGAAATCTCCACATAAAATCCAAGGGAGGGGGTAAAGACTATGAACTCTCTCTAATGCCCACCAACAAACTTCTTCTTTGTCAATAGGGTATAAACAGTGGAAACAAGGAACTTCCAATTAAAAGATTTGTGGATTAGAATGGCAGAAATGGAGAAAATACCAATGAAAGACTCTACGAAATCAAACATGGATTCGTTCTAACCTAAAAGTACACCATCCTTAGATTTAGTAGCTTCTATGCTTAGTCATGAGGTGATCCTATTACAACCAAGACTTTTAAGAGTGCATAATCTGACCGAGTTAAGTTTAGATTCTTGACTGCCTACTAAATCAAGACCAGTATAGGAGATGTCATCTCTAACGACTCTACGTTTAACAGGGTCATTAAGACCTCTAACGTTCCCGGAGACCACTATTTTAAAAAGCCTCCGCCTAGTCCGCCTAGGCGTACGCCTAGACCTATGCGGTACTTAGGCCACATAACTAGCGCCTAGCGCCTAGGCGGTACCTAGACTATCCACCTAGATTTTAAGAGTATTTAGGAGAGCATTGTCTACTTATGTGGACTGTACCCTTTAGACCTTGATTGTGATTTTCTATGTTGCAGCCTCCACATCCTTCAGCCTCCTTCAAACTCCTTTAACTTCTAGATATGAACACTTCCACTACCTCCTCCGACCTTCAGCAAAACCTCATCGACCACTACTTAAATGAAGAAAGAAATTCGTATAGACATCAGTCCGACACCTAAGCTTTTTATAACATTGATATTTAATATTAATTATTATAAATTAAAAAATAAAAAAAGAAACCTCCTAGGCTCTAGGCATCAGGTCCAAAGCCTAGGCCTACTAGCTCTTTCCATAACCGTGTTAGTTATTATTTTGACTATTTAGTATTTAAGTATGCATGGTTTATTGTGGATCTAAGATTGCTATGTTTTTTATAAATTTATATGAATTTAATACATATTTTTATTAATTATTATAATTAAGTAGTTTTAAAAATAGCCAAACACCTAGGCATCTAGGCGCTAGGCGCTGGCTCAAACGCCTAGTCCGCCTAGCGCCTTCTGTAACATTGCTGGAGCCTATCTTCATAAGAACTTAACAAAAGACAACTGAACAGAGGGGATAGAGGATAAAATTAAGAAAGATCCCCACCCCTCTCTACCTCTATGGCTTTAATTTTCTCTATCCCATCCAAAGTAATAGGCTCCTTCAGACCACAGTTAATGGAGATATTAACGATGTCTTTTGTAGGCTTAGAATTAATAGGAAGAGAAACCAAAGCATATTGTAGGCGTTGAAAAAAAAATCGCTTATCAGTCCCCGCAAATCAGACTCGTGAAGGTTGGTTCGCAAACCGACGAACCATCAGCCGACA
>JBAKGM010000326.1:33552517-33563592 GCA_037177215.1 Asparagus racemosus
TCTTATGTATATGTATATATATATGTATATATATATATACACTCTTTATTTCTTAGTGATTTTGTTCTATTTCATCGGGCTTGATAAGGGACCATTTAACGAGTTTTGGGCTAATAAATCCCAACCCAATTGGACTTAGGTCATTAAGTGTGGAAATACTCATTGGGATTAATTACTCGGTCAACTTCGGCTTAGGAAGATGGAAACACCTTGAATTTCAAAAGAATTTTTATTAGTGCCCATTTTTCACACTCTTCTTTTGCAAAGTTTTTTAATATATTTATGTCTATGTGTATATACATCTTAAAAAATATTTAGATCAAGACGACTTAAAGAATTATTTGCTACTCTAAGCAAAGCATGAATAAATTTCATTACTTTAATTAAAAGTCTAACTTTAAGACTTTAGTGTACTGCTTTGAAAAATTATTTCTTACAAAAATTATTTAGAGTTATCATAAAAGATTAAGTTGGGTATAAAACTAACAAGGATTGGAAAATTTAAAATTTATCAAAAAGATCAATTATTAATTACTCTATCAATTTGGCAAGTGACAATATTTTTATGAAAAAGAAAAAAATATGACAATACAAATAAGAGAAAAGAGAAAAAAAAATGGTGATATAAGGAAGAAAATAACTAGTCACCACCCGCACACCTAAATTTTGCATTGTCCTCAATACAAACTCTATGATGTACAAAGTATAGTAGATAAGAAATGAAGTACTTTTGTTTGTTCGATTGATCTAAAATAATGAGAAAGTACTGCATTAACCTTTCGCATCAGAAGGTTGAAGTGAAAATTTTATTCTTCTTTTTTTTTATTTTTTACTTTTTTTCATCATCATTTTTTACATATATTTCTTTTTTTCAAAAGAAAGAGAAACTCTCAAATGAGAGAAAAAGAAATTTTTTTTATTATTCTTATTTTTATGAAGCAAAAACAAAAGATGTAGAATGACTGATTAAAAATAAAAAACTCATACTCTACATCAAATCCTACCTTATTGCTGAAAATTCTATCTCAGATTTTGAAGAAGTCAAGAATGATAAACTCAAAGATATGCTTAAATTCTATACAGTCCGAAGTTTTTAATAACTTTTGTAGCGTTTGAAGGTATGTATGAATAGTGTTATGCATTTTGAATAGTTGAAGTTGATCGGGCAAAAAGCAAGTCTTTGATTTGAACTTAGGTTTCTCCTTAATGATAGTTTGTCCTATCACAACCAGTTCTTTGTTAAAATTTACTCAAACCCAAGATGCATGGTTGAGGTATGAAAATTTAGTTGTTCTATATGTATTAAGAACCTAATTTCATTAGTGAAAAGTTCTTCAAAGCTAAGATCAGAGAAACCTGTATCTAACTCAGTTCCTTTGTTGTGAAAGACCTGGTCTGGTTCTATTTCCTCTAGTATTTTCAACTCCACACCAAAAATTTCCTCAAAACTTAGGTTTGACTCATTCTCTTCTTCAGGATAACATATGTCTTGAAAAACACGTGGATTAGGATTTTCCATTGGTTTAGTCTCAAAAGTTGGTTTAAAACGATCGGTATTATTTCTAATCCAAATTTGCATACACCAAAACAAAATCCTGTTAAAAAGTATTAAAAAAAAGAAAATTAGAGAAATATAACAAGTTCATTAAAAAATTTTTAATATAACAAAAGTATGGAAAAAGGTCTAACACAAGTTAATTTTTTTTTGTTTTTGGTTAAGAGAAAAACTAAAAGACCTAAAAGATAATGAGAAGAAGGAGAAAGATGAAAGGAAAAATCTAAACTAAAACAAGTCAAGAACAATCACTTTGCATCAATCACCTTAATTCTAGGGTTAAGCCTAGACTCAAATAGACCAGTTCCTAACTAAAAACTCTTTTAGTGAAAAGATGGAATTTTACTCGCCCAGTTAGCCAGGTAAGGATGGGAGGTCAATGAAAAATTAAGTACCTCGTTTATTGTAGGGTGCTTTATGCAACCCCTACGATTTACCGTAGATACCAACGAATTTAAGTAAACTTAAACTAGTTTACTTACAGATTTCTTATTCCTTAATGAACTCGAGTCCTTAAGAGCCAACGTCTAATGAGTTTTAAAAAGAATGGATTTGTGTAGTGAGAAATTAGTGATTTGTAAGCTAAGAAAGGGGTGATGAAATTCCTCACCTTATGTTGATTAGTGGGGTTTTGCCCTTAAGAATATTTACAAGTGTGTCAAATCAAGATGCTCAATTCACTTTGGTGAATTCCTACTATTATATGCAATGCAACCCTAGAAATTCAAAGCAATGACAAAAGGATGTAAAAATAAAATCTTTTTATTTTTATAAATTGAGGTCAACAATCAAACAAATGTGAGAAAGAGAACTTTTTTTGAATTTATTACCTTTTTAGTAAATGTCCAAGTGGATGGTGAATTTTAATTAGGATTGATAAAAGAATTTTTTTTAGATTCTAATTGTCTCTATCTATGAGAAACTAACTAGGGGGTGGAATTGAAAATACAAGAAAGAGGAGTCACCATAAGCAAGAGGGCCCTGGCCTCTTGAAGGCAAATTTTCAATCTTCAATCCTTGATCTTCAATCTTGTTAACAAGCACCTTTCTTGGTAACGGTGCCAAAAACTTGAAAGAGAATATAAATAAAACCTATGTTGTAAGTGCATAACTATCAAGTTATAGTATAAAAGTTATTAATCCCTAGAGGAAGGTGTTGTAGGAGAATATCAAAATTAGTTCATAAGTTGTGTGTCTGACAATTAGGAGTGATAAATGTGGATTGTGGAGAGATCAAGGGAGTGAGTGTGATTATATGCAAATAAAAACAAAAGTAGATTAAGATGGAAGAAGAAATTAGAGGGAAAAAACAAATAAAGAAAAATCAAGAATAAAGAGGATAATCAAGAAAGTGAAAGATGGAGAATCAATTAGAGATATGAGGAATTTAGAATTGAATCCACTTGCCGATTTTATTTAGAATTTATTAACTATTCTCTTTTTATCACATTTTACTTTAGATTTATTAAGTATAGACTATTAAACCCCTTAAGGAAAACATAACCTATCAAATTATCATCCAAGTAAAAAACATTCTTGAAAAAATAACAACTAGATATTAATTCTAGAATTTATAAGTATAACCTATCAAATCATTCAAGATAAGTACAGATTATCAAATTCTTCTTCCACCAATTAGTTCTCAAGTTAATTATCCTAAATATGATCATTTTAAGCATAAGAGAGTAATTTACAAATCATAAAAAAATCAAATTAGTTTCATACAATTGTAGAATTCCTACAAGATTTAGTTCAACATCTTAGAAAATAAAAAGATAAAGAAATAAAATCTAGACTAGAGAGAATAAAAGGAAGAGAATGAAAATAAATACTAACAACAAAGAGGAAAATAAGAACAAAAAAATAGAGATCTATATTATAAACATAAACATAAATCTAGACTAGAAAAATAGAAATACAAGAAAATAAATCTAAACTACTGAATAAAAATGTAAGAAAACAATTAAAAATAGAGAACATGAAAATAAATACACTCTGCAAGTCATCCAATTAAATCTAATCTATCAAAAATAAAAGAAAAGAAAATACTACAGCGTGAATTTCTAAAACAAGAAAATAAAAGATAAAAGGGAAAACTTACATTGCAAGAGGGTTGTAGCCTCTTGAGAAGAAAACAAAAATATGCAAAGGAAAAAAATTCTTTTTATTAATTGCAACAAAGTTACAATTTGGGAAAGTCTTCTCAATTAAGAGTAACCCTCCTCTCCAAATAGAGTTTTTACAAAATTTTTCACACTCAAATCTCTCACTCTCTATCCCTATTTATAGCCTGCAACAAGTAACAAGAACCATTAGATTTTACTTGGGCTTTTAGGATTAAATCTTAGCCACAAAACAAGTTAGTTATGAATCATTTGGTCGGTCAATCGGTTGACCAATCAGTTGACCAACTGATTGTCCAATCGGTTGACCAACTAATTGGAATTACAAAATTCGGGAAATGTAGATAGTGCCATCTCATCAAGAAAGGTGATTTTCATATATAATATCTTAAATTTTGCCATCCAAATTGATAGATATCGCCGTTTCTTTGCTACTAATCATTTTGAATATGATTTTGACTTGATTTCTTTTCATATTGGATCCTTATTTCTTTGGCATCTATAGGCTACTTGGCTTGATCCCAAGCTCCAATAAAAGGTTAAAAATAAGGAAATTTGAGTTCTTTTTTATCTTTAATTCATTAATTCTTTATTAACCCGCAAATTAAGATAAAAGTTGTTTATTAGTGATATTTTTATTTAAATAAAATTGATAATGAGGGTATAAAATTATAGCAAAAATGTGATTATCAACTAGCATTTGGGTTTGATTCTTGAGGATGTATTAATCCTTAGTAGGATGTCGAACAAAATTATGGAAGAGGCAATAATTTGGGTTGTTAGCATGTCTAGCGTCTTTGGGTCATATGATGTTGGGGAGTTTGAGTATGTTCCCTTGCTTGAGCATGTGGAATATTTTGATGACTTGATGATTTTTGAAGGAGTATTTCCTCTGAGAGATCTGCTTTCCCTAAGCTTGATGAGTAAGTTGATTACTGTTCTTCTTTGGTTGCCACTTCAGAGCAAGTGCCTCGGACTCTTCAACTGTTAAGGTTTTCTTCTCTTTAGACCATCGAGGATTTTTTCCATTCCCTAATCCTTTCCAACCTTGATGGGTTTGCACTTGAGTCTCTCCAGCATCATGGTGCCGCACTGATCATTTCATAATCTTTGCCTACTCTAGCAAGTCCACCCATCTGTTTGCTTTGATCGATCCAATGCATTCCTTGATCTTGGTTAGGATGTTTCCATTATAGGTTTGTGTTAAGAAGTCCATCGGTAATAGGACTGAGAATCTAAGTGAAAGGCTCCTAAACCTTTTGATGAAATCTTGATTCCTCTTGTTCGATTCTTGTTTCTCTTGTAGAAGAGTATCCATATGAGTTTCTGCTGCTGGCTCATAGAAATATACAAGGAATTTCCTCTCAAAATAAGTGAATGGCTATATAGAGCCAAGTAGTAGGGTTTTGAACCAATCAAATGCGACACCCCTCAAGGTCTTGATAAATAGTCTGGTCATAATTGCATCATCGTTGGTCATATTCTAGATTAGACCGGATGTGATATATGTTGGCTAGGCAATTCCTACCTACTTGAGAATGCATAATGACTAGCTAATTAACTACTTCAATTGATGTGGTTAGAATTGTATTGGCTCCTAGGGTGGTTGTATGGGCGGTGATGCCTATATTTACTCCGCCATGCGCTAGGTTTAATTCTTGTGGAGTGACCCTAATGCTCATTGATAGGCAAATAAACACGTACCTGAAGTTTCAAGTATACAACTATAAAGTTATAGTATAAAACGTTATCAATCCCACGAGGAAGGTGTTGAAAGAGTTAATCAAAATTAGTTTTTATATTGTGTGTGTGACAATTAGGAGTGTGATAAATGTGATTGTGGAGAGAATAAGAGTGGTGTGAAAATTAGTTTCACTTCTTAGAAAAGGGCAATTCCATAGAGAGTTCTAGCCTCAAGGTGAATCAGATAAAGGAAAATAAAAAAATAAAAACTAATTTCAAGAGGGTTCTAGCCTCAAGGTGAATAGTGCAAGAAAATAAAAGTTAAACTATGCAAGAAATTAAAGTAAGAAAGTAAAGATATGAAAATATATCTACTCTACAAGTATTAAAATAAATCTAATTCATGAGGGTTCTAGCCTCATGAATATTTAACAACAAGAAAAAAATATTACAAGAAAATAAAAGATAAAAGAGAAAACTTACATTCTAAGAGGGTTCTAACCTATTAATGAATGTAAATCTTCATCTTGATCTTTATCATTATCTCATCTTCATCTTGATGATCAAATAAAGAGAAGAAAAGAAAAATATGAAGAGGTGAAAATATTATTTTATTTATTGCAACAAAAAGTTATAATTTGGAAGGTCTTCTCAATTAAGTGTAACGCTCCTCTCCAAAATGAGTTTTTACAAAATATTTCACACTTAAACCCCTCATCCTCTACCCGTATTTATAGCCTACAGTAAGCAACAAGAACCATTGGATTTTACTTAGGCTCCGATGATTAAATCTTAGTCACAAAACAAGTTTGTTACAAACTAATTGGTCGATCAACTAATTGGCCAATCGGTTGACCAACCGATTAGAATTACATGTTAAATTTTGCAATTTTTATATATTATATGTTAAATTTCACCTTCCGGATTGAGAGATATCGTTGTTTTTTGTGGCTAATCATCTTGAGCATGATTTTGATTTGATTTCTTTTCATATTGAAACCTTATTTCTTCGGCTTCGGTAGATTGCTTAGCTTGATCCCTAGGTTCAATAGAAAGATAAAAAAATAAGGAATTTTGAGTTCTTTTTATCTTTTATTCATTAATTCTTCATTAAACTGCAAATTAAGATAAAACATGTTATTAATGACATATTTATTGATATAAAATAGATAATAAAGTTATAAAATATTATAAAAATGTGATTATCACCCATCATGTTGATTCGCCTCCCTAGATTCATCATCTGGAGTGCAAATAATTGTTGAACAAAATTCAAAAGTTGATTGAGGGTGTTTTATGGAGCCCGATATGCCTGTTCTTTTACTAAGAATTTCCATGACAAGTTCTCTAGAGTCAGAGTTGGAGAAAACCCACTGCTGTCAGCATTGTCTTTGTTCAGCATTAGGCTCATGCCATTAATTAGTGGCAAAGCCACATCCTCATTAGAAATGATATTTGCTTCACCGCCGCCTTCTTTATTTCCAACTTCAGCCATGTTGATAGTAACTACTCTCGACTAGATGGAGACCTCAGTGTTAGAAAAGACATAAGTCAACTTTGATTCATTATCAAAATGAGCACTTTTTGATGCGTTCTCATTTTCTTGATAGATGGTTTCCATTGTTGGTTGGATCTAGCTATAGTTGAATGGATGGATCTAGCTATAGTTGAATGCAATAGCTACTTTAGATCAAATATGCTATTATGGGCCATCAATTCTGATCTCTACATTTTCAAATCTCAAGATGTATTTATCATCTAATTCTGTGGCATTATATGCTAGCAAAGTTGAATTGGAAGATTAGACTAAGATATCTCCTCATCTGGGTAAGCCCCTGCACCCAGCATGCTACATTTCCTCGGCCTACCCCCTTGTAAAGGCCACCAAGGGGACTATGTTCCAAACTTTTATGAAATAACGAGCATTTGATAAGATCTTGTCTTATTTCATCCTTGACATGTCTCCATTGCCTTCGTTTGTACAAGGTATAGGCTTCACGCAAAGCTAAGACTTTATGTAGAGTTGTGCTCACGTCGTGTTGTTCCACTACTAGCTCTCTACTAGAGTTCATGTTGAATTATTTTGATGGCGATTGGAAATTGTCTAATAACTCAAATATTTAATTTCACTAATCAAATACCATTATTGATACTGTATCGATAGTTTTGAGACACACAATCCCATAGCATGAGAATATTAGTTTGACCATGTTTTCATTAAGGTTTTTGATTAAGCCATAGTATTCACAATTATCTTAGAATGAAACCCTATTTAACCATGTGTCAAACCTTGTTTAATTAATCAAGCATAAAAAATGACTATCTCAAAAAGATGAAAATACTACATTATATAAATACAGGCTACCATAGAAGAGAGAAATTTTCATGTAAACCCCATCTTTTCTTTTTTTTCCCAATTTCCTAATACATGGGCCCTTGCCAATAAGAACACTCAAGCTCCCCTCTTTGGTCCATTTTCCTTAAAGAGAAAAAACTCTCACCATAACGCTCAATCTACCTCTCTCTTCTCCCCCATCTTGGCTGACCACCCCTATCCTAAAAAATCCCCAAATTTGCACCATTAAATACTTCTTTTAAGCTCTCTCTCTCTCTCTATCTCTCTCTCCCCCCTCCCTCTCTCTCCCTCTCTCTCTCCCCTCCCCCTCTAGTGTAGAAGAAGAATGAGAAGCTAGGATCTAGTTGGACGGTTTTAGAAAAGAAAATAAGTCTCAATCTTCTATACTAGATATACACTTAAACCCTCTTCTAATTTGTTTTGTCTGACTTGGTGTTTGATCTGAGAAACGTTGGAAATTAAAGCTGAATTAGGCATTGGATGAGTTTTTTTAAAGATACAATGCATGCATGCTTAGTTAAGAGCTTACATGTCATCAATCCACGTTTCTATGCTATATTACACATGTTTCATAATATATTTTATGTAAAATGGTCATATCTTTCTCTAGAAAAATTATTTTTGAGAATGATTTTCTTTGTTGAAAACTAGACACGCGTACCTTCTATTAGCAGTAGTTTGGCTTAATTTACTATTAAATTGCTATCTCAATCTATACATTGGTGGAGTGTCAAAGGAATGACCAGGTTTTGATGGATCTATGGTCGCTCCAAGAGAAGGTCGTACAAAAGATAAGATAGTATTTACTATTTCTGACCTAATTATGCAATCTTGACCCTTACATTGCAGGGAGTATAACTCTCGTCAGAAGCTGGCATGGCATGAATTTCCTTATCTTCTTGAAACTATACTTGGTTGGGAACAATTAGGCTTTTATTTCACTAACATTGGACATCGTGTGGTCCCTCATCTATTCACTTGAATCTACTAATATGATCTACATTATAGTTTGTTTATGACTTGCATGTTCGAGTATAACTTACCCTATAGATATTATAATTTCAAATCACTTGTTGTGGTGAAAACTAGGTTCATATAGGAGTATTTTGACTCTAGTTTTATGCATTTTGTACATTAATTGCTATTCCATTTATCCATCTCAATTTGCTCTAAGTACGTTATAATTCACTATTTGTGCATGTCATAAGTGTTGAAGGTAACCTTCTCGAGTATAGCATATGTATCATGACATAAGTTGTAAGCTAGGAAGATAATAGAAGGTCTAGTTTTGAAAATCTCATACATGTATACATACATGTGTATAAAGGAGCAAGACTATTGGAATCATTCGACAATACTTAGGAACCTGAAATGAACTGTAGTAACTCTTCCCATATTTTTCAATCCTTTGGATATTCACTTGAATACTTTCTTGTCTTTGTAGTATTCCATTTGACATACTTTGTGTGTGAAAATGATTGTTGATTGCTTGTCCATTATTATTTCATTGCTTATTCAATTCGACATTATAATTCAACATTATGCCTTTGAAAATCGGCGAATGATAAGATCTGATAAGTTTTTTCTTGTCTGAATTACACTATTGCCTTGATTAGTGGAATTTATTTATTTAGTGATTTGAATGATACTCTACAATTCATGGATTGATACATTATTATATCCTAAAGGACCAAGTACCCTGTGTGAGGACGCTCAGTCGTGGGTGTATAAATGAAGACATGTGTGGTTTATTGATATATCGCGTGATTGAAGACATGTGTGGTTTATTGATATATCCCATGATTGAAAAATTTAGAATCTTGAATATTAAGCTTGATTATTCATTATTGATATTTATAAGTTTCATTTTAATCATCAATTATATTATGAGCATTGGTAGCTTATTAATGATATCTATTAGTTTTAAATTCAATTATCTACACTATCATCCCTTTTTTCCCTTATGGTTATACGCCTGATTTTTTATTATGGTTGCTTATTAAAAATTACACTCACTCCCTTATGGTTGCACTCTAGGCTTTTCATTATGGTTGCTTACTAAGACTTATGCTCACCCCTACTTATTTTTTTCATCCACCAGCATATAGTGATCTAGTTTAAAGCAACCGGATCACAAACGCCAAAGAAGACTAGTTCTAGTGCTAAAAAAGATGAAGTGTATATCTAGTTATATTTTTGTTGTACTTTTGAGTTGTTGGATATGTAATGATGCATATTATAACTCCATATTAAATTGCTATGATGTAACTATTTTCTTAAGCTTTATTGCCATTTAGGTATTCTATGGATTCTGCCATCAATTTTTGGTTTCAGGTGTTGTGTATTTATGTTGCTTTATTTTACTCTTTGGTATTGATGAATGGGAGTGTACATAAGAATTGATTAGGTTGACCCTCTATCTTACAGCCGGATCATGCTTAATTTTTGCATAATTCTTGGGCCCCACCCCAGTTATCATTTTAGGAGCAGAGTGGTATCAGAGGATAGGTTGATATCTTAAGAGTCCTATATAGAATACTAAGGGCACGTAGCAGTAGATAGGGTCAGTGTCGAACATCATTGGTGGAGGGATTACACTTGCATAACATTCATGCCTTACTTATATTCATTTATAGATAGACATAGTATCTTGCATAAGCTGATGGATGGCTTTTGGCAGACATGGCAAATTTGTATTCACCCAATTTTAAGTTAGAGGAGTCCACTAGCAACGGATATGTGTGGATGGATAGCATAGGTGATAATGGGTCCAACTCTGATGAGTCTGACCTAGGATAAGCTAATGTCTATAGCACAGGATCATCTCCGGTGAGCCACCAGACTAAGGGAAAGTAGTCAAGAAGTGTAGAGCTAGATCTAAAAACTCTAAGGCTGAGGACCTCAAGATAGAGGACCCATAGCCAGAAGATCTAGAGGAGCATCCTACAAAGGAGGATCCAAGGGAGGAGGATCTAGAGGTAGAGCCCATACAGGAAGAGATCTGGAGGGGTTGCCTTATGTATGGGAGTTTAAGATAGAGGAGGAGCCAATACATGGAGAGATCCTAGAGGGAGTGTTGGTGCGGAAAATAACGAGCGTTACCTCCGGTGTTGCAAGTATACAACTTCAATCAAGTTATAGTATAAAACGTTATCGATCCCACGAGGAACGTGAAGTAGTAGTTTAACAAAATTGGTTCTTTTTAGATTGTGCACGACAATTAGGAGTTTATTCGAAAGTGACAGGAAAACATGTTGAATGCGGTGGTGAATAGATTAGAAAAAGTGGATGTGGATTATGCGCAAAATGAGGAGAGAAAATGTGTGTGGAGAGAAGAGAAAACGTGTGTGATAAAAAC
>JBAKGM010000326.1:33568257-33578605 GCA_037177215.1 Asparagus racemosus
CCCCCCCCCCCCCCCCCCCCCCCCCCTCCCCCCCCCCCCCCCCCCCCTCCCCCCCCCCCCCCCCCCCCCCCCCCTCTCCTCTTCTATTTTCTCAAACTTAACTAGAAGACTAAAAAAATATTCATATGATGTTGACTATTGTTGTCTTTATTTTTTTTCCCAACTCCATCCATTTACCATTTATCTCTCCACTGTTTCTAATGGAAACTTCATGGGGTCTAAGGGATTGATTAACAATGTCCTCACTCCAAATATTAAGGCTTAACATTTGCCAATACTATAACTTTATGTCATGTTAATCTTACTTAACACTCACAATCCAAAATACTAATGTACTTTCCTGGCCTATGCGGTTCTCTAGGTGTAATTGAATGTTTATATAACAATATATAAGTTTATTTTTCCTCCTTAGTCTCCTCTTCTGACTATGTTACACTCCTACTTGTTGCTTCTCCAAATCGTTCAGTCTCCCATTAAGCTCCTTAAATCCCTCAGCCTCTAGCCCCTCCTCTGACCTGTCCATCGAGCTATTCCTCGACGTCGCTCTCAGAAAAGCCTCTTGTCATCATTCCTGACCACTTTAGCTCTTCTCCTGAATGGTTCTTTATGATGACCTTGATTCCTGTTGTTCACTATTGATCTCTTCACACTGGATTTTTCTTTGTCGATGTCGCTAGGTTCTCATCATCGATCTCTTTGGGTTGAAGGATTTTTGTTGTTGGAGTTTTTAGTGTATTTCAAAATTGAGTGTTATCTTTAGTCCCGCATTAGAAAATCAGAAAGAGTTTGTGTTTAAATGTGTTGTCTCTTTCTTAATGTGTTGAATGGGCCTAGGAGTAGAGGGGTCCTTGCGCACACAAGCTCAATAGAGCCCAGTGAAGGAAATAGAGCCCAGTGAAGGAAATTGGACAACTGGATCTAGAAAATCTTAATGCGCATGCGCAGGGGATATCAATTCGGGTTTTGGAGCCTCGCAGGTGTGACCTGAGCTTTACTTTTTGGACCTTTGACCAAATCTCTGTTTCTAGATTTTCACTTTCCTTATGTATTGAGTCTTTCTCTGCCCAGGAAAACTAACCATTTCTTGCCTTTCCAAGAAACTTTTACAGCTGTAAAAAATTTCCTATAGATTTTTTTTGCTTTATAAAATCAGCAACTTCCTCCTCCAAAACACAAAAGAGAAAAACAACAAGCCTCTTCTCAAACTCTCTGTTTTCCTCTTTTAAACTCTCTTCTCCTGTCAGTTGTTAAGAAAGAAACAAGTCAGAGCTGTTCAAGGGCCTATAGCATTGTGAGTGCAAGCTTGCCCGTCGAACGATCACTGAATCCTAGAGGGTAGGCTGCCAATAACCTGCTGCACTGAGAGATACTCTCAGAGGGGCAAAATCTACTCTTAACGACAGTGATTCTGCACGCCTCGATCACACCAGTTGAAGTTCCCTTCTACCTTCAAAGCTCATTTTCAGTTTCATAGTAGTATTCCTAGTTAATTTACCAACCTTCTCTGTCGCACCAGCTCCGGGTCTTTGATCAAGAGTTGGACCATTTTCCATTTTCGGCACTTCTGATCTGAGCTGTGGTTGTATAACGTGTTATCCCCCTACAATAATCAATATGAAGAGAAGTTTCTCTAACTCTTGACAAAGGTATGTAGTGTTGACTCGATTAGGCATCAGGTCCATTCCAAGATGGAAGTCCAAGATCACCAAACTACTTTTCCACGTATCATAATTTGTTTATTCAACCAAAAAGCAAAAATTATGTGACTCACAGTGATATGATTATTAACATTTTTCACCAGAAAATTAACTACTAAATTTATATCACAGAGTGTGCAGATCACAAAGTGAGTGCAACTTTAAATAACTGCATTTATTAATCAATATGCACTAGTAGTCCGGGGTAGACGGGATCACAGTATTAGGCCGGAAAAGGCAACAGTTGAAGCCAAAAGTCTAATCCTAAAAGAAACCTAAATACAAAATACAAAATGCATGATAAATTAAGAAATGAAACAAAAATCTTACCGTAATAATAAATTTAACAGATCAATTTTAAGAAGCCTATAACTAAAAAAAATTACAAATCTACCTCAAAAAATACAGAAAAAAGGGGGAAAATGGAGGATCGAACCGTCACCTTCGTAACGCTCGGCTTGTTCAGCAAGCTTGGCCATGTAGACATGGCTGTCCCTGTGCTTCTCACTCGACATTGCACTTTTTTTCTAAAAAGAGAAACTTTTTCAAACCCTAGAAAAAAAAACAAGAAATCCTCTAAAGAATGAAGAAGAAAAAGGGGAAGCGAGAAAGAGAAATAAAAAAAAGATCCGAGAATAGCGAAGAGGTTTTAAAGGGGGTCGGTTAAAGTTCGGGAGCGCTTTACTCCGCGCGAATATCACGGTGACGAAACTGTCTACGGCTGACGTGGCTTTATGTTGGCCGTCCGTTACTCCTGCGGTATGTGAGGGGTTTATTGGGCGTACTTTTACACCGCGAACTTTATTTCGAAAATGAACAGAATTGTTTTAGGATTAAGTTTTAGAAATCCCCCTCAACTATGGGGTCTCTCAGAAACCTCCCCTCTTACTAAGTATTATTACGGGTTAATTTTAGAAAACCCCCCTCAACCATGGGGTCATCTCAGAAACCCCCCCCCCCCCCTCAGCTATTTTAACTCAAGAAAACCTCTCTCAATTGTGAAGTTATTGTAGATAACCCCCCTCAACTTTCAAAATATTATTTATCCCCCTTTAACTTTTCTCAATTAACCCCCTAAACTAATATAATTTAAATTTAAAGGAATAAAAGATTTAAAATGACCATACTATCCCTAAGACACTAAATTTTTTTACCATATTATTCCTTTTTAATTAAAAAGAAATTTCATTTTATTTCCCCCTCTTCTTATTCCTCCATCTTCATTGCTAGGTTTACATGCAAATCTAATTTTTTCCTTTCTTTTTTAAAATGCTAAACTTCCTTTATTTTCTGTTTATCCATACTTGTAATATTTAAAACAATTGAAACTTTTAAATTTCTTGTGAAGATTAGATTCCTCATCAAAACCCATCGAATCGAAGTCTAATATTTTGATTGTGTTGGGTTTTTAAACTCACATGAAGTTTTTTGGTTAAAAAGGTCGAGAGCACTTTCCTCCCCGCGAACATCACGACGACGAAACTGTCTACTGGTGACGTGGCTTTATGTTGGCCATCCATTACTCTTGCGGTATTTGAGGGGTTTTATTGGGCGTACTTCTACACCGCGAACTTTATTTGGCCTTTTTTTTTATATCGGAAAATGAACAGAATTGTTTCTAGAATTAGTTTTTAGAAAACCCCGTCAACTATGGGGTCTCTCAGAAAACTCTCCTAAATTATTTTAACTTGAGAAAATCCCTTCAAGTTTGAACATATTACCATAACTCTCCTCAAGTTTGAAAATTCAAGAAAACAACTTAAGCCTCAAGAACTAACACCATTAGGTGTAACCGGTGACATGACAAGTAGATGACTAAGAAAAGACCAAAATGCCTCTCAATCATACAAAAAAGTTGTCATGCACTTTTTGTAGGATGAAAAAAGAGAGGAAAAGGAGAGAGCTAGGGAAAAGCATTGTAAATTAGTCAGGGTCTTTTTATACAGGTTGGGATTTTTTTACAACTTAAATGGGTTGACTTCTAAGAGAATATTTTAGTTATTATACATTTTGAAATAATATATGAGATTTTGTGATATGCTCAATAGTTAAGGAAGAATTTCCCAAAATTTTAAAGTCAAGGGGCGTTTTCTAAAATTAACTCTTACTAGTATTATTACATGTGCAAATGCTCGTAGAATAGATATAAAACTTGATTATTCTAATTTTTATAATAAAAGGTCGCTTTAGTACCCTAATGAATCATAGAAATTTCTAATATCCTTTTATGATACCTGTTCATTTAATATGTGATATTTTATCTCACATTATTCAAAATTGGCTATGAAAAATATTTCAATTTGAGTAATGACGTAATTTTCCTAGATATATCATTAATAAGAGTCTGTTTTCATATATCATCTTCAAATTATTTTATTTAATTGTTTTTGAGCTAAGTATTTAAATAAACACTTTCATCTATGAAATTCTAATTGTTATTTATATTGTATTCGCATGGAAAAGAACTTTATCATTTCATATTTACATTTTTCTATAAAATCTAATGTAATAGATACTTAATTAGTAAACTCTATAATATGATTTAGAAAGTTCTAAAAATAAAGAAAGAGAAAAGAAAAACATATATGAAATGATCAAGTTGTCCTAATGTCTTCAATAAGATGAAAGAAAGATAATTTTATCATTTTCCTCAAAATTTTCCTTCCCCTTACTAGGTTTTTAATATAATAATATAGATATAGATATAAGATTTTAATATACTAATATAAATAATACGAATCCACTGTACAGGGGATGTAGCTCAAATGGTAGAGCGCTCGCTTTGCATGCGAGAGGTACAGGGTTCGATCCCCTGCATCTCCATGTTTTCTTGACATTAATTTAATCTCTTCCTTTTGAGAGGATTAATGTACTACAAACATGTTGTTTTTGCAAGTTTATCATTTTTTTTCCTTAACTCCGATTTCCTTTAATACTTCAAAATTCAAACTCTTGAACTTTTTTCCCCTACCTTATTTAATAGTACGGTCAAATACAATGTTCTGGTCACTAGGTTTCCGTATGAGTGAAGCTAAAACCATTGCTACACTGCCACCAATGGGAAATGCAGGATTCTGATCATTAGGTTTTGGTGGAAATTTTCTTGGGTTTGGTAAGATCTTTGGCTTGCATGTCTATTTCTTGTTCACAGATGAGGCAAGTTTTTCCAAACACAAGAGGATGTTCAAATTCAGTAAGGAATAAAAAATATTACAAAAAATAACTAGTAAAGTGATTATGGCCCCTACTCCTGTTATTCACACTTCCACTGTGAAAATTTTATGCATGAGAAAGTATTCCAGTACTAATCCAACATTGATTTGATCCAAGATTTCACAGATCATACATAGAAGACTTATTATATGAGAACAAATAATCAATTATTGGTTACTGATGGAATCTCTCGTCCTTTGACATACATGTCCATTTTTTTTTTCACTGACCGAAAAAAAAGAAAAGAAAAAAAAAAAAGACGGGGGAAAACTGACAAAGGCAAGCTAATCCTGAAGATGGATCATTTCAGGGTCATCAATGATTGTATTCTTCTGTAATGCAAAATTTCACCAAACTGCCTGTGCAAATTTGGGTCACACTCAAAAAATGTTGTAACATATATAATTGAGCTTTAAAAAGATCTCATTAATAGACATCTAATCCTCTAATATGACTCTTTACACATATTCCCAAAGTAATTTATTCTCGTCTGCTTGACTTATGGCATTATATTTAACTATTTTTCGTAAATAACACAAGGGTACGTTCTTGATTATGTGAGTTGTAGATAACTTAACAGTCTGTCTATCTTACAGAAATTATAGCTCTTATTGTCTCAACCAGATTTGATAATCTGTTCCTTTATCCATGAACTTCTGCCAAGTTCCATCCAAATTGTTCTCTTTCGAGGGGTTCCAATCAAAGTGTCCGATCTTCATCACAAGGCTCTCATCAATTCGAGCAACATAACCCTCGTTATTTGCATGATATATCTTGACTGCGCTCCGGCAGTGTATTCCAGCCCGCCTTCTAGCCTCGATCAGCTCAGTGATTGTGTCACGGAGACCAAAGTCATAGAAGTGATCATAGAATATCACAGGCTACAAATTAAAATCAATGTTACTTTGGTTAGCACAGAATGATTTGCCAAAACTAAAATCCTAAAACCAATGATTATCGGGAAACCTTCATGTGAAGGACTTATCTCCGCTGAAGCATTTATTATAGTCACCACGAGACACAAAGATGTATTTTCATTTTGATGGCTCAAGGAAGGCAAGAAAGGATAGTGTCATGAACCAGGCCCGCGAGCCCATTGGTGCGATGTAAGCCCTGGGACCCAGGGAGTGCAACACGTAGTTTGGCTCAATCCACTGCCAAAATTAACTAGTCAATGTCACACTTGGCTCTCCAGACCCATCATTTACACAATTCAATCACTGAATCAATAACCAATGTGGGGACTAAATCTTAGGGTATCACATGAGGACGTCACGTAATTTAGGTGGGGGAGACTGTGATACTCCTAGATTTAGTCCCACATTGGATATTTATTGAGTGATGGAATGATGTAAACAATAGGTCTTGAGAGCCAAGTATAACGCTAACTAGTCAATTTTGGCAGTGAATTGAGCCAAACCGCGTGTTGCACTCAATGGGTCCCCAGACCTACATCACGCCAACATGCTCGCAAGCCTGGGGATTGACAGATAGAAAGAAGCAGGGCTCGTATTTTTCCCATCAATTCCTATTCAACGAATAGTTAGTAGATAGGGTAGGGATATGTGTGATGCCCTATCCTTTTCTTCTCCCAAAAAAAAGGAAAAAAAGGAAAAAAAAGAGTAAAAATCCTATTCAACCAATCTAGTCCAAATCTAAGTAGAGAAAATTTCATGAAGGACACCCAATAGTTAGCAGATAGGCTGGGGACCTGTGTGATGCCCCATCTGTTTTTCTACCAAAAAAATAAAATCTATTCAACCAATCTAGTCCAAATTTAAATAGAGAAAATTTCATGAAGGATTTATTTTCAAATTATTCATTCATATTTTCTGCAATCCCAGGAAAATTATCAAAATTACCACATTTTTTCAAATTCTGGAAGATGTTTGCAGCATGTTATTGTAGTACGTTTGAACAAATAAAGGAAGTACAGGATCAAATACCGTTCCAGGATGAGTGAGAATATATGCATATCCTTGCGCAAGCTTATCCCGTGGAAATGGCCAATGTCCCTGATTCAAGCATCGACATCTGAAAGTCAGAAAAAGAAAGTTGCCTCTGGGTTTCTCACTAGAAAGTATTAATTGGAAACTATTATTTATTAGGAATGGATTCATACAGCAGTAGAAGCTACATAAGCTCTCTATAATTTCTCTTACACATATCATACAGAACATCGTAAATTTAACACGCAATGGGCACATCATGAAACCAAAGAGTATGGTCATGGCCATACCATGATAATCATTGTCTTTATACTATCTAAATGGGATTCACCACAAGGAGGAAACTCCATGGAAATTTTTACAGAAAATTTACTGCCAGATATTAATTAACCCTCTAAGTTGGTGTAAAATTCTAGCTGATGAAACTACTAAATTATAACACCATTTGCCATAAATCCAAAAAAGGCTGTTGGTAGATAGGAAATAACTTACTGGTCACACAATTCAATATCGTGCAACCAAGGACCATAGAAAAACATCTTTTAAGGCCGTTTGGACCTAAATGTTAGGCCACATTGACAACACATGAAGTATTTCTATAACCTGATAAATGAAGTTCGTAATTTGGTCAGCTAGGCATCTTGCTCTTTTTCTATATTAAAGATCGAAGTCTTTAAAATTTGACACAACATAGAAAGATTGACTGACCTGGGTAGATCCTGTATCGTGATTCTCTAGAAAGGTGACTGCACGTGAGGGCCACCATCCCATCACCCCTGTTGGTTTCCCCTGTGGATCTATTAGTCTCCAGTATTGATTATGCAACGCAGAATGGAGAATGCCCTGTACAAATAAATGATATATGATAACAATATGCTGAAGTCGCACCTTTTTTTTTTCTGCTGATTAAATGGTTCCAAATTAAATAGAACAACTAAATGCTAAAGATGTAAATATGTAATACTCCATTAACAACACAAATGTTTCCATCATAGTCACATGGAACCCAGTTCGTTCCGGCTCACAGGATGAGAACGGGAGCGTGATACGCCACTTATTTGGAATCGGTACGAGGGGGATAGGCTTATATGGTACACTAGTGAACATGGTATGCTTAAATTTGGTTTTTAAATGCAGGAATTTGAGCGCGTTGCTGTACAATTTTCTGCAAGAGTAAAATTTAAAAATCAGTGATGGTATAAAAATTCTCAAGTCACCATTAACTACGTTTTTTGTTGTTTATTTTTCTAAAAATGGTTGTTTTTCAAAATATTAACTAATTTGAATTTAGATCAGGTCGCCGGGTTTGGTGAACTGGGCTGCGTGGGAATGCGCTCCAATTCGGTAGAGTACCGCATTCCGGACATCTATGATTTCTATTAAAAACTATTGTTTTCGTCACACTTTGGGTGTTACTTTTGGCCTGTAATATTACACAAGTCACACCTTGACCTTAGTGCTGACTGCTGAAAGTCCCTCATGAATGCCTTTTCTGAGCGTGTGCATAATTAAATTGTCCTATATTTCTCACATAAGGATCACATAAGTATAGAGCCTCTGCTCTGTACATAAGCATAGACCAGTAACATTTTTTTGAATTATCATAAATCATAACTAGTCAAGAACTTATCACATACCCATGATGGCAAATCATTGCAAGGTCTGGCAGTATCAGATATCAGCTCATAGACGCTGAGTCACAGATTGGTACTTAAGTATACAAAACACACCCATGATGACAAATCATTGCGAGGTCTGACAGTATCAGATACCACCTCATAGTCGTTGAGTCACAGATTGGTACTTAAGTATACAAAACACAGTCATTATCTTACCTAACTTTGTGCACAGACTGCAACCTTTCAAGCCTGATAACAAGTTTTTATGTTAACATGTTGGGTCAGGTACAAGTATCTTTCCACCTTATTAAGAAAGCATTCAATATACTGGTACAAATATTTCTCACATGCATGTGAAAGTGAAGAGATGTTTATGTTTCCTAAAAGGAATTGTGTGTTATTATTCATTATATACACCACCTTTCACCTTTAAGTCATTTGGTTCGTTGCAAATTCCAACAGTTGGCGAAAAGACATATCAATGTAGTTTCAATTGTTTGTTTTAATGCAAGTTCAGCTGTAACCTTTTCGCAGTTGTAGTTGCAAAAAGGAGCCATTTTTTCAAAACTTGTTGATGCAGGACAATCGTGGACTATCCATCAAAAGATTTTAAAATCTATTAGAATAATTTTTATTTTAGTAATATTTGATTTGATTCCATGTAATCTTTTTTTTTAGTTAAGATTTCTTTAGGGTTTGATTTTGATATCTCTTTCTATTTTAGCTAGGATTTTATTTGATTGCATCTTTTAGTTTTGTTAGGTTTTGATTTGATTAGAATATTACTTCCTTAAGTGTTTAGTTGCTTTCTTTTCCTATAAATAAGAGATGTAATCTTCCATGAGGAATAGACATTGATGAATAAAAAAATTGAGTTTGAAAATTCTCTTTTGAGCATGCGAAGTGTTCTTTGGCATATGATTTGCTTTTTGTTTAGGGTGTGAAGCCCCTAGGCTTGAGGCCTAGTTAATTATCTAAAATTTCTCCACTTTCAATCCTAGCCATCTGATCTCAACCACAAACCCAAAAAAAATTTATTGTTCACGAGTGAACAGTGTCGCCATCGCCGGCTTTCCTCCGATTGTCCCGTAATGAGTTATGATCCCTCGCCGCCAAAGTCTTACAACACGGCCCTAGAAAGTTGTCGACGACTGAAAAAACTACCCTCCCCCTCTTTCAGATCCTGTTCAGATTCGAGCACCCACCAAAATTCACAGCATCGAGAATCTCGTGTTTTTCTATCAGATCCGAGTTGGCGTTAAAGGCAACACATTCGGGAGCCATCTACTTTCGGATTGGAGCCCTCGCGCCCCACTTCATCACTTGTGGCCATGAAAGAAAGAAAGAATAACTAATATGAATCACTATATGCAGGTCATTCATAAATTTATTTCCATGTCTCATAAAATGAGGGCCTTTTTAACCACAATATATGAATACAAAACATCTAGGAATAGGATCCCATTAGAAAGATTACTCACTTGGAATGATAACAATAAAGTTGTTGCTCAATTAATTGTAGTCATCTACATAGATATTCCCATCCAGCTTTTCTTACCACTTTATCCATAGGCTTAAAGCTGATGTGTTAAGGATCATATTGAGTAAAACAAAATTACCCAAACTGACTGGCATGACCTATGGGAGGCTCCCAACAGAAAGATTTCTAACTTGGAATTGGCAGGATAATAGATAGTTAAAGATATAGAGAACATACTTGATAAGAAAAGTATATGGACAAATTACATATAGACATAACAGTAATCTCAAGGTTTCTACCAGAAAGACATATATAAATGAGCTACCAAAATATAGCCATGTGATGAGGTCCACCCTCTATATATATATATAAATATATGAGGATACTGAG
>JBAKGM010000326.1:33602163-33627450 GCA_037177215.1 Asparagus racemosus
AGATCTATTAGATTAGGAATAATATATTAGGAATATGTGATTGAGAGATATTCGGGATGTGATTGGATATGATTTTATAACATACCTATTTTGTAATCCTCCTAATCTCTATTTAAGAGAGTTTAGGGTTAGATGAATAATATCTTCTTTGCACTATCTATTTATCAACATGGTATCAAAGCCTCCCCTAACCCAAAACCTAAACTTAACCCTAAACGTATCTTCTTCCTCCTAGACCTAACCCTAACCCTATCGACTCGTCGTCATCTTCAACACTCGTCGTTTCGTCTTCTCCAGCATCAACACAGTCATCCTCGTCATCTTCTCCAGCGCTGTCGCCATCGCCATCTCGTCGTCGTTGTCAACCCTCACCGCCAACATCGTTACTTTGTTGTCGCAACTCCGATGTCGTCGTCAATCCTCGTCGCCTTGATGTCGTTGTCAATCCTCGTAGCCCTGATGTCGTCATCAACTTCCTAGATCCGATTTCTTCGGATCTTTACTAATTAGGTATATTTATTTATTTATTTTATTAAAAAATAAAAAATCAAAAAATAAAAAATAAAAAAAGGAATCTGTTCTGTTACTAACAGAACTGAAAAAATCTAAAAAATCCTATGATGTGTAATAACTTGCTTCTATTTGATTACATCTTTTCTTGTGGGTTTGGTATCTTGGTTTTATTTAGAGATTTGTGGTGAGTTTATTTTTTTGGGATTTGTTTGGGTGTGTATTTGGAGATAGTTTCTTTGCAGTTATGGCCAGTTCAGGAGATACCAAACCCACATCAAATGTTCAGGAAGTGGTTTCCTCAAAACTTACTGATCGTGAGTTAGATGGAAATAATTACATGCAATGAAAAAGTATTGTAGAGATGGGCTTGAAGGGTAGGAGAAAAAAACACCATATTATTTAGGATCCACCAAATCTGCTCATGGAAGACTGGGAGGGAGATGACGCTATCATCTACACCCAGATACTCAACGCCACAGAGCCGAGCATTCAGGATATGGTTCTTCACACCAACTACGAAAGAGCTCTAGAACTATCTGGTTATCCTCTACTCTGGAAAGGACAATCTCTCTCGAGCCTATGATATCCACCAGGAGATGACCCGCCTCTAGAAAGGTGATCGAACTTGGAAAGACTACTATTTCGAGTTCCGATTGATGCACGAGGAGTGAAATACTCTGTTTCTCATCACCACTAACGTACAGCAGATGCAGCACAGAGAGAGCAAATGTCAGTTTTGTACTTTCTGAGTGGCGTCCCTCAGGAGTTTTCCTCACCTAGACCACAGATACTTGAGAATTCTACCGCTAACTCATTGGCTGAGACATATAGCTTGTTGCAGCGCTCATTTCCTAATAGTTCTCAGCGCTCAGGAGATTCATCAGATCGCTCAGCCCTAGCAGCTTACACTCAGTCATCAGGTGCATGGGGATGAGGTGGCTTTCTAGGCAGGGCAGCTCGAAGAGGACGCACTAGCTGTCGCATCGGTGGTTCTTATACAGAGTAGAGTGGTGGACCTATTTCTCAGACTCTGACTGCTGTTAGTACTCCTACAATCACAATATCAGATGATGAGAATGCACGGTACCAAATATTTCTTGAGATGCAGAACTCATCTCTAACACCGACCACCTCTACTGTCACACTCGCTATGTTAGGTACTTCCTTTGCTTATCTCTCTTCATCATCAGCACCCACTACTTAGATTATCGATTCAGGTGTAACTGATCACATGATTGGGAATTCAGGTATCTTGACATCCATTAAACTCAACAATTCCTTTCCAGATATAACTATTGCTGATGGATCTAAGTTTAAAGTTTGTGGTGTTGGAACTGCACATACTTCATCACTGTTACCATTGTCTTCTATTTTGCATGGTCCAAAATTTCCTTATAACTTATTGTCTATTAGCAGAATTACTAGAGCTTTGAATTGCTCAGTAATATTCTTTCCTGATCGCTGTCTTTTTCAGGAACTTGGCACCCATCAGATGATTGGCAAAGGGAGTGAGGCAGGAGGTCTGTACTATTTGGATGGACAGCATGGACCTATGGCATGTATCAGTGGTAATGGAAAATCTTTTAAAATGCACTGTAACTGGGTCATCTATTGTTAGACAATTTAAGGAAGTTAGTTCCTACTTTGAGTGTGAGTCATTTAGAGTGTGAGTCATGTCAGATGGGAAAGCATCATAGAATGCCTTATCCATCTAGAGTCAATAATCATGTTAGACATTTGTTTGAACTTGTGCATTCTGACGTTTGGGGACCTTGTTCCACAGATACATTGTTTGGTTTTCGGTATTATGTTCTATTTATCGATGATTTTTCTCATGTCACATGGCTTTGCCTAATGAAAGATAGATCTAAAGTCTTTATGCATTTTAAATATTTTTGTTCTGAGATTCACAATCAATTTAGGTTGAAAATAAAGTCTTTTAGATCTGGCAATGCAAAAGAATATTTTAATCATGAGTTTGATCAATATTTGTCCACACATGGCATTATTCACCAGTCATCATATACTTATACACCTCAACAAAATGGAGTAGCAAAACGTAAAAATCAGTATTTATTAGACGTTGCTCGCACTTTGTTATTTCATATGAACATGCCTCGACAGTATTGGGGAAATGCGATTTTAACTACATGGCATTTGATTAACCGCACTCTTTCTCCTATGTTGGATGGTAAAACACCCTTCTCAGTATTTTATCCATCCAAACCAGCTTTCCCTTATCACTTCATGTCTTTGGATGTGTATGCTTTGTTCATAATACCAATCCACAGAAATCTAAGCTTGACCCCCGAGCCATAAAATGTCTATTTTTAGGATATTCTAGAACACAAAAAGGATATAAATGTTATAATCTTATTACATGAAAATCCTTTTTGTCCTCTGACATCACTTTCTATGATAACACTTCATACTTTGCTCCACAACGTAAAGATATTACTCCTAACATTGTGTCAGATAAAGATGATGATGATACATTTCATATACTTGTAACCTCATCTTTCACTAGCTCATCTTTCACTAGTGATGTAGACCCTCCTAACAGTGTGATTTCAGAACATCCTCCCACTGATACAAAGTTTAAAACTACACTCGACGTCCAAAGTAGTTACTACATCCGTCTACACTTCCAGTGCAAACGACCGATACGGTTCCAAGTCTTGGTGAGTCTTCTTCATCTGATGATCTTCTCATTACACTCCGAAAGGGTACTCATAATTGTACACGACATCTTATTGCCAATTTCGTCACATTTTCCCATTTGTTTGGCTCTTATCGTACTTTCGTTGTATCCTTGGATTCTTACCAAATTCCCCAGTCTTTGTCAAAAACTCTGTCTCATCCAGGTTGGCAGGCAGCTATGCAGGAAGAAATGCAAGCATTGAAAGGCAATCAGACATGGAGGCTTGCGAACCTTCCTGCTGGAAAGAAGACAGTTGGGTGCAAATGGGTCTTTACAATCAAACTAAATCCAGATGTCTCGCTCTCTCGACTGAAAGCTCGTCTAGTTGCTAAGGGATATTTTCAAACCTATGGCATCGATTACATAGAGACTTTCTCTCCCGTCGCCAAGATGACATCTATTCGTCTTTTTATATCTCTTGCTGCTCAGTATGACTAGCCTCTGTATCAACTTGATGTGAAGAATGCGTTTTTATATGGGACACTCGAGGAGAGGTATACATGGAGCAACCTCCTGGGTTTGTTGCTAAGGGGGAGTATGGCAAGGTCTGTCGACTGAGAAGGCATTTTACGACCTTAAACAGTCTCCACGAGCATGGTTTGGTAAATTTACAGCTGTGGTTCAAGAATTTAGTCTCCAATGTAGCTCAGACGATTATTCTGTGTTCTTTCGAAATCAAGCATGGAAGAGGATTCTACTAGTGGTGTATGTTGATGACATTATTATTACAGGAGATGATGCAGCAGGAATTTATGCTTTGAAGAAGTTTATACAGCAGCGCTTCCAAACTAAAGATCTAGGAGATCTTCACTATTTTTTAAGCATTGAGATAGTCAGATCTACCAAAGGAATTTTCATGTCCAGAGGAAATACACATTGGATATGCTATCTTAAGCAATGCTTCTTGGATGCAAACTAGTGGATGCACCAATAGATTTCAATCACAAACTAATGTCAGGACAGGGGGAGCTACTGCATGATTTAGGAAAATACAGAAGGCTGGTAGGAAAGTTAAACTACCTCACTGTGACCAGACTAGATATTGCATATTCAGTGAGTGTGGTAAGCTAATTTATGGCAGAACAGCAGACAACACACTTTGATGCAGTCATGAGAATTCTTCGATATTTGAAGAGTGCTCCTAAAAGAGGAATGTTATATTCTAATTCCGGACATCTGAGAGTGGCAGGATTCTCATATGCTGATTGTGCTGGATCTCCTACTGATAGAAGATCAACTACAGGCTACTGTATTTGTGGGCGGAAACTTGGTCTCATGGAAAAACAAGAAGCAAGCTGTTGTGTCAAGATCAAGTGCAGAATCGGAGTATCGTGCCATGGCTGATGTCACTTGTGAAATGATTTGGATACAATAACTATTAAAGGAGTTGGGATGTGATCCTACATCTTCCATGCAGTTATACTGTGATAACCAGGCAGCAATTCATATTGCAAATAATATAGCCTTTCACAAAAGAACTAAACACATTGAAGCGGATTATCATATTGTGCGTAACTAAGTTGTGAAGCAGAAAAATATTGAGACTCGACATGTTGTTTCAAGAGATTAGCTAGCAAATATGCTCACCAAGTCATTAGAAAAACCACCTGTGTAATTTATCTGTAACAAGCTGAGCATGTATGATATATATGCTCCAGCTTGAGGGGGAATGTTAAGGAATATTATAGTTAAGGAATATTATAGAGATCTATTAGATTAGGAATGATATATTAGGAATTTGTGATTGAGAGATATTCGGGATGTGATTGGATATAATTTTATATCATACCTATTTTGTAATCCTCCTAACCTCTATTTAAGAGAGGTTAGTGTTAGAGGAATAATATCTTCTTTGCACTATCTATTTATCAACAAATCTGAATATCACACGGGAATTTATGGCAGAATATTCTCACATTTGCATAACATTAAGTATTAAAGAGCAAATTTCAAAAACTTCCAAGTACATAATTGCTGTAAAAACAAGTGAGTGTATATAAGTGCAAAGTAAGGGATACTATAAGGTATTTTAAGTGCTAATTGGCCAAAAAGTCACTTTTCTCTTCTTCATCTTCAAGACGTTGCTTCTGCATTGCAGAACTTTTGTAAGCTTCTTGTTAAAAAGTGTGAAGTCAAACTCAAATCAAGTTGCCAAATGCTGTGTAGTTTCCAAGACAACACTTGTCTACAAGGCTGTCTTATTTTCTTTGTTATAAGCGTACTTACATCCAATAACACCACATAACTTTGTATTTCTGTCATCGACAATACTATTTATTGCTCTCTACAATCATGTTTTTCATTATTACGTTCAAGATCTCAGGGACCCACTTAAACCATGCTTCCACAGGTCTAATAGAAGACTAGTGCTACAAAATAAAAACAGAAAGGCTGTGAGTTAATTTGAATCACAACACCTCTAATATGTATCACCCTTTATCTATGTTAATGTGAAACCCTAGAGAGATTATTAGCTCTCTCTCTTGAATGTTATTAGTAGTGTGTTGCGAAACAAAGGAGTTTGTCCCTAACCAATGTGGGACTAAATAATAAGGAATAAATAATTCTTTCAGCACTCTCCCTCAAGCTGAGCATACATATCGTACATGACCAGTTTGTTACAAATAAAATTCACTCATGTTCTCCCAAGAGGTTTTGTGAGAATGTCTACAAGTTGATGTTCTAATGGTATGTGCTTGACTCTAATGATTCCCTTCTCCATCTTCTCATGAATCAAGTGACAATCAATCTCTATGTGTTTTGTCCTCTCATAAAACAGTGGACTCTCAACTATGTGAATGACGGCCTTGTTATCTTCATACAATTACATGGGACACTCTAGAGAATAATGAATCTCGATTAGTATATCTCTAACCAAGATCAGCTCGCAAATCAAGTTCGTCATGGCTCGATAATCAGACTCAGCTGTAGATCGAGAGACTACAATCTATTTCGTACTCTTCCATGATTATTAGATTTCCTTCAAGAAACACACAATACCCAGTAGTTAACTGTCTATCCTCAGGAGATCTTGCTCAATCTATATCTGAGAATCCTGCAACTTTCGTGTGACCACTATCTATATAGAGTACTCCATTTCCTAGAGTTTTCTTGAGATATCTAAGAATCCTCTTCACAGCTTCCATATGTGGTTTCTTAGGTGCCGAGAGAGACTGACTAACTACATTAATAGAAAATAAAATATATGATCTCGTGATTGTTAAGTAGTTCAGTTTCCCTACAAGTCATCTGTATTCTTCAGCATCCTCTAGGAACTTCCCTTAAGTTGGTAATAGTTTGACCTTGTCATCCATAGGTGAGTCAATGCCCTTGCATTCTGACATCTCAGCATTTAGCAACATATCAAGCACATATTTTCTCTAAGATAAGATATTTCCCTCCTTCGATCTAGTCACCTCGATTCCCAAGAAATATTTCAAGGATCTAAAGTCCTTGGTTTGAAATTGTTGCTGTAGATACTTCTTCAAATGACTAATGCCCTGTGCATCGTCGCCGATGATCACAATGTCATCAGCCTATACAACCAAAAGGATCCACTTCCCACCATGAAATCTCCAGAAAACTGAGTGATCTTTCTGAGCTCAATGAAGACCAAATATTTGGATAACTGCTGCAAAACGTCCGAACCAAGCCCTCGGAGATTGCTTCAAGCGATAGTTTTTCCACCTACAAACCTTGCCACAGTCCCCCTGAGCAACAAAATTCGGTGGTTGCTCTATATAAACCTCCTCATCAAGAATGTCATTAAGGAATGCATTCTTAATGTTCAATTGATGTAGTGGCCAGTGATATTGAGTGGCAAGCGAAATAAAAATGCAGACAGATGTCATCTTCGCTACAGGAGAGAAGGTATCGATATAATCAAGGCCATAGATATGGGAATATCCCTTCACAACTAGTTGAGCTTTAAGTCGAGCTAGAGAGCCATTTGGGTTTACTTTGACAGTATAAACCCTTTTGTAGCCAACAGCTTTCTTCCCTGGTGGTAGTGAAACAAGATCCCAAGTTTTATTTCGCTCTAAAGCTGTCATCTCTTCTTGCATTGACGCTGTCCAACCTGAGCTAGATAGAGCTTCTGACAAATTTTTGGGAACCATGTGAGAATCCAAAGAAGATATGAAAGAATAATATGGAGATAACAAAGAGTAAGAGACATAATGTGTAAGAGGATACAGAGAACAAGATCTCTTACCCATTTGGAGGGCAATGAGAAGATCATCAGTCGGCTGAGCATTTCGTTGTATGGTTATATTTTGACTTGATAGTGTATCAGGCTCTTGGGTAGATTTGGATGATGGCTCAGGTTGCGGAGCAGTACGTCTTGTATAAATCTAAACTGGTTCCGCAAACTTAGATGGTAGATCAGTTTGCAACGGTCTTCGAAGGAACATTGATAGTGGTTTCCCGAACAATAAGGTTGTCATAATCATTGGGAGGGTCTAAGGATTTATCAAAGACAATATGTCCTAGTTTATTCTCAAAGAAGGTAACATCGGCTGAAACAATATACCGATTCAAAGAGGGACAATAGTATATGTACTCTTTTTGAGTCCTAGAATATCTAAGAAAAATACCCCTAAGAGATTTCGAATCTAATTTCGTCTATTGAGGACTATGATTATGAATAAAGTATAGGGGCCCAAAGATCTTAGGAAGAACGGAAAGCGTCTTCAGCTGGATATAAAAGAGAGATTGAAGTTTGTTCTAAAAGATAGATGAGGATAATCTATTGATTAGATAGCAAGCTGTCAAAATGGCATCCTCCCAAAAAAAATTTGGAACTTGATGATGGAATAATAAAGTCCTAGCAATTTCTAGTAAGTGTCTACTCTTGCGCTGAGCCACCCCATTTTCTTGGAGTAAGTACAAGACGACTGATGAAAAAATTATATTTTCTTTCAAATATTTTGTGAAAAAACTATCAAAATATTCCTTAGCATTATCTGTTCTTAAAGTTTTAGTGGTATTATGAAATTGATTTTTAACCTCAACACAACAAACTTTAAAAACAGAGAACACTTCAGAATGACTTTTTAGTAAGTAAATCTAGGTCATGCGAGAAAGTCATCCACAAAACTAACAAAATATTGGAAACTGAGTTTAGATGGAACAAAACAAGGACCCCATACGTCTGAATGGACTAAATCGAACGGGTTACTAACCTTCTCATTAGACATTTCAGAACGACTTTTCAACAAGTAAATACAAGTTATGCGAGAAAAGTCATCCACAAAACTAACAAAATATTGGAAACCGAGTTTGAATGGAACGAAACAAAGACCCCATACGTCTGAATGGGCTAAATCAAACAGGTTGCTAACCCTCTTATTAACGCGACTCATGTAAGACACCGGTTGGTGTTCTCCGAGTTGACATGACTCACAATCTAAGGACTCAACATGACTCAAATCTTAAACTAAAGTTTTAAGAATCGAAAGACGGGGGTGACCAAACTAACAATATGCATCAAAGGCTAATGTGGAGTTGATACAGGCCATCTGGGCTAGGGTGAAGTCCAGCTCATACAAGCTATTCCGCTCATGTACAGTGTCAATCGTGTTTCTCGTCCCAAGTGCCCAAAAATACAATGCAGAAAAAATGTTACTGTGCAATTTAATGCTATAGTAATCCTAGTGATAGATAAGAGATTAATTGAAAAACGATGAAGATATAGCACAGATGAAAGTGGAATAATACTAATGTTGGTAGATCCAACACCTTCCACAGGTGTAGTGGATCCATCTGCTAATACTCCTAAAGAAAAGGAGGTGGTTGGTATGCAAGAGGATAATATATCTTGGTTCCCAGTCATATGATCAGTTGCCCATGAATCTATAACCCAAGTACGAGACGATGACGATGTAAGGCAAGCAGTGGGTTTACCTCACTAGACAAGTGTAGCTGTAGCAGGAGAGGATTGTATCATCTTAAATTGCTAGAATAATTGGAGCTGAAATTGCTCAAGCTGGCGGCGGGGGTCATCATCTACGAGAGTCTCCTGTCTAGCCACATATGCACTCCAAAATTGTTTTCCATGTAGCTGAGGACAATGGAATTTCATGTGACCTAGCTTCTTACAATAATGGCAATGGATAGAGGAACCAGATGAATCCTCCCCTACAATTCCTCATAAACTATCACCTCGTCCCCACCTGCGCCAAAGCGTCCTCCATGTCCACCAAAGCCGGCCTCCACCACGACCACCGCCTCAACTGGTCGACTATCTACTTTATGTTGCGAGAGCAGACCTGTTAGCAGACTCTAAGGAGTGTATAACAGAGCTTCCAATAACTTGTAGTCGTGCTAAATTATAAGATTGTAAAAAAGAAAACCAAGAAAGGTGAATACCATCAGTTGATCCCATCCCACTGGTCATGCATCTTCTGAACATCCCCGTAATGGGGAAAATTTGTCTCAACTCCTTTGCGATGCGATTGAAGTTGCCATAGTACTCCTCAAAAGTCTGACTCTACTCGTCCACCTTGCTCGAAATAATTTTTGAATGACATCATACGCCTGATTGGCATGCCCACGGTCTGAGTACAATTGGTCCAAGAACTTTCACACTTGTTTCACTGTATTCTAGTGAATTGCTAGCTGAAGGACTTGTGGTTCCATGTTGTTCCAAATTTGATGAAGTAGACCAGTGTCATCCTGTTTTCAGGAAGCAGTAACTTGGTACGGTGGTCATCTGTAAGATGATGATCCTTTCCTCGACGTAAAATATAAACTCGAACAAGTTGCTTCCAAAGTAGGTAATTGGACCTATTCAATTTCTAATCAGTGATCTTGCTAGAGAGCACCTTAGTGTGGGTCTTTGTCCTAACTCTCTCATCCACTGAAATAGCGGTCACCGGAGGATGCCATTGACATAGCAAATAAAATCTTTCAACTAGTAATCTCCTGATAAATAACTACCAACCTCACCCAATAAAAAATCGATCTCCAATAATCAAATCATCAATAAGTAATCACCCTTACAATAAGCAATCAATCCACTAAGTAAAACCATCCTACAATGTTGGCTTTTTTGAGAAAAAATGACTTATCGCTTATCTCAAAGAGATTTTTAACAACTGATCGTTAAGATGAAGCAAATAGTTAGCTTGTTCGAGTTGGTTAAGCCAAATGATTAGCTTAAGATCTATGAAGATTTAGTTGGTTAAGCCAAATAATTATCTGAAGATCTATGAAGATCTAGTTGATTAAGCCAAATGATTAACCTAAATGAGTACGGTATGGCCCGGATGAACAGTACTGCTGAACAGTGTCTCCGATAAACAGTAACCCCATGGATGAACAGTATGTTGAACAGTACGTGGCCGGGAGTGGTGGTGGCTAGGGTTGAGGGCGGAGGGCGGAGGGTTAGGGTTTGATGGTGGTAGGTGGTGGCTAGGGTTTGAGAGGGTAGAAGGTGGCGGCTAGCGTTGGTGGCTAGGGTTTGAGAGGGGTATGAGAGGTGTAGAAGGTGGCAGCTAGGGTTGGTGGCTAGGGTTTGAAGGGCTATGAGAGGGGTAGAAGGTGGCAGCTACGGTTTGAAAGGGGTAGAAGATGGCAGCTAGGGTTTGAGAGGGTGGCTGCTAGGGTTTAGAAAATTAGAGAGGAGGGAGAGGGTGGCTCTGACATGTTAATGTGAAACCCTAGAGAGATTATTAGCTTTCTCAGATGTTATTAGTAGTGTGTTGGAAAACAAGGGAGTTTGTCTGTAACTAATGTGGGGCTAAATTTTAAGGAATAAACCACTCTTTCAACAATCTACATTTCAACATAAATGCTACACTGACATCATGGCTTCACACACAAGCTAAGAGAAATAAAAAAATAAAAAATAAAAAATTTAATGGACTGCTAGTTAAGGCCTTCATCTATGTTGCCAAGAAGGGTTTGCCTTAAGGGTGGTAGCCCATTCGACGCTCAATTGAACAGTTGGGTCCAGAGGCAGGTTTAGACTGAGATATTATGATGCAAGTAATAATGAGTTTGTAGACAGCATAATACAGAAAGGTCCATAGTTTATAGCTCTTCTCATTTATCACCTTATGGCACATGGATTGTTGAAGCCAGCAAACCCAACAAAGAAAGAGCACAATATGAGGACGCCAGACAAGGGAGAGATTTTGAATTACGATTATTGGGAATACTTAAATTAGTTAGAAGAATGTATCAATTCAGTTATAGAATATTTCATTTACTGCACCAATTTCTGATTGTCTTATCCACTACTACCCAACTCATAGTGTTACCATGCAATAACTTCCATGAACGTGCAGAACCAGACATGATGCAGGACTAATTTGGTATGACAAAAAACTTAAAACAATAACTGAAACCACTGCCTCTAGTGAAGAAATAAACTCTTGCACCAGTTATATTACGCTCAAAATGGCTTTGAGAAATGAAGGTTAAGTGGCAAGTGGCTCTAAATACAAACCATAAGGGTTCGACCAAACTCGAAGTGCCTCTAAGTGAACTCAGATCAGGTGAAATGTAAGTTGAAGAGACCAAAACATGAAGGAATCATGCTTCAAGGTTTGATTACTTAGCTGAATCTATCTGCTGCTTACATAACAATGTACTTTCCAAATCATCTGTTTTGCTTACCAGTCGATGGATTTCCACGGCCTTCAAAATTTGGATCATCACAGACAATTGCTTCAGGTCCCCATGCAAGCTTACCACCAAAGATATTCCACACCCCATTTGGACTCTAAAAATTTATATAACAAAAGTCAACTGCTGATGAACAAGTTCTCCATCATAAAGAATAGATATAAATTGACAACAGGGACAGGGATCAGTACTTCAAACAGCAATGAACAAATATTACTAAAGCTAATTTAAAACATATGAATTGAAAACAATGGTGGCAAGATTAGTTGGTAGTAGAATAGGTGATGCAAGATGATCCTGGACGTCGATTTAATGAAATTAGGATTCACCAGGACCTTTACTTTATTGGTAGGATTTGCTTTTATTCTATCATCTTCTTTTTTAGTTAGAATTTCTTTAGGATTTGACTTTGAGATCTCCTTCTAGTTGGGTTAGGATTTTACTTGATTGCATCTTTTAATTATGTTTGGATTAGATTTGATTAGAATTTTAATTTGCTTCCTTAAATGTTTAGATTCTTTTCTCTTCTATAAATAAGATATAATTCTCCATGAGAATAGACAATAATAAATAAAATTTTGAGTTATGTGAATTATCTTAAGCATGTGAAATTGCTAAATGGTGTGAGGCCATGGACTCCTCTTCAAATCTCTGCCCTCCAATCAATCAAAACCCTAATCATTAAAAATATCCTAGAAAAAATAAAAAAAGATTATTATTCATCCATGTACTGTTCATCCACATGAATAGTACCTTTGATACACTTCATTCGCGCTCTCCTCGATATCTAACCCCTCGTGCCTCTTTGTCATTTGATGAGCCATGATGAGTTCTCATGATCCAATCGAGTATCACCGTCGCCGGATCTCCTCTAATTAATGAGTTATGATCTCTGCCAAGGCCTTACAACACGGCTCTGGAAAGACATCGAAGACTTAAAAATCTACCTGATCCTTTCAGATCTCGTTCAGTTTCAGGTACCCACCAAAATTCACAACATTGAGAACCTCGACTTTCCGATCAGATCCGGATTGGTGTCCAAGGCATCACATTAGAGAGCCTTCTACTTTTGGATTGGAGCCTCCACCCCGGTCTGCATTAATGGGTAGTCTAGATGTACAGCCAGGATAACAACTAATATCAGATGAAAGAAAGAAAACACAGAAGTTAAATTGAACACCAATCCACACTATCTACTTTTTTTTACTATGACAAAAATGCTTTTTAGTCTTTTTTTACATTTCTTGAATTCTAAGTTACTAATTGCCACAAAATGATGAAATATGATACTTAGGGTCAAAATGCTAAGTGAATAAATAAGGGCATGTTTACTTTCATATTTCTCAAATGATCTAGATCAAAAGATTTGATTATGCTTGATTTCATACTAATGATCTGAAATTTTTAGAGACAAAATGCAGAATTTAGTGACAAAGTGTAGTAGTACTTCATGTAATATATACAACAACGATGACGATGACAACAATAACAAAGCTTTTATCCTAAATATCTAAGGTTGGCTACATGAATCCTATTCTTCCATTCCATTCTATTATGGGTCATCTCCTCTTTTAAGTTAACTATTATCATATTCTTCTTAATTGCTTCCAACTAAGTTCTCTTGGATCAACCTCTAGGTCTCTTTGCCCCCATTAAATATAGTATTATCATTTTTCCTAACCGGCGTATTAAGAGATCTCCATTGTACGTATCCAAACCACCTTAGTCGTTCTCTTCATTTTATCCTCAATAGGAGTAATTTTTAATTTACCACAAATGCACTTAATTTCTTGTTTTATCTTTTATGTATACCCACAAGACCATCATAACATTCTCACTACTGCTGTTTTGCACTTGTTTTTTTATTGCCCGACATTCTGGTCCATAAAGCTTTGTTGGTCGTATAGTCGTCCTATTAAATTTTCCTTTTAGTACCATAGGTATTCTTCAATCACATAAGACTCCCGAATCATTCCTCCATTTTAACTATCCTGATTTGATTCGATGGACAATATCATCCTCAATCTCACTATCATGAAGAATGATTGATCCTAAGTAACTGAAGTGATTATAGTTCAATCAAGTTTTATATGAGAATGTTAAATCAGTTATAAAAATGATCAAGTTTTATATCATCTTAAACTGGATTATAGTTAGCAAGCTATAAAACAACTATTTAATGTTTATCTAATGTGACATCGGATGCACTCTAGGAAAAGATCTAGGTGTGTTATGGTATTTTGTCAGGACTTAGGAGAGACGTAGCCCATTCTAGTAAGAATATTGCTTTGTCTTAAATAAAGAAAAATTTGATTTGATCAGTACCTCAGTTAGCTTCTTTTTGATATACGAAGATACACAAGGCTTGTTAGAACGCCGGTTTATCTGATGGTGACATATCTAGATATTCTACTCATTATACGTCTGATTAGTCCGTTCATGCAAATGGCAGCTTAGTTGGGATTTTTTTTATCCCAAACAAACTCTACTTAAGGTTTCAACTTTGGCCATCAAATAATGTTGACATGTGGATTATTTTGATATCGATTGGGTAGGTGACCCTCTTGATTATTGATTAATTAATGGACATTGTATCTTTGTAGGAGATACTTTTATAACTTGGATAAGTAAAAAAGCAAGTTGTGATTGCTCATACTGGTATATAACTATGGCTCATGTTCCCTCTGAAATGATGTAGGTTCAATCTCTATTAGTGGAAATGGATTTTTGCTATACTCGTCTTATGCTCATGTTTTTCATAATCCAACAAAAATACACAGCACCCATAGTCCACCTTTCCATGAGTGGACAAAACACATAGAAGTTCATTGGATTTTTACCATTGTTTTAAATATCCCCGACATTGCCCGATATATCACCTATTATATCCTTTTATAGGGTTTGCCACAATTGATCTGGTCTCTAAATATCCTTTACCACTTTTTGGCTATTCTGGGTAATATATCCCCGATATGGCCAATATATCAGTGGATGTGTTGGCCGATATATCCTTTTATATGGCTTATCGCAAAACAATATACATCGCATATAGCAATTTTTCAAGCGAGATATCATGATTTTCCGATTGTATCAAATGACATTTTGACCTAAAAACGTCAGACAAAATGATGCCATATTGATTTTTTTTATATTGTATTACAAGGTTGATTAGTGATCCTAAACATGTTATTTATATTTTTTTATACTTAGATTGCATTAAGTATGTTGAGATTACATTTTAGGCATTATACTATGTATGCGAACATCCGTTATGGCGTTCCGATATTTACCACATATCTCCGATAATCGCAATCCGATATGAATTTTGGCCAACCGATATTTCCTTGATATCTGATATTTAAAACCTTGATTTTTACTCACATATGGTAACATAGAGAAGATAATTGTCACTACTACATATTTTTCTTCTAGAATCTTATTGCTGATATTTTTCACGCAATCATTCTCTTGGAAAGTTTTCTCTTACATTGTAGCAAGCTGAGTGTGATCAACATCTAACAGCTTGATAGAGAGCGCTGAGGGGCTAGTTTTTACATTTATTGATTTACTTCATCTATATAAATATGAGCTGAACCCAATTAGGATTGATGACTCTTCCAAGTTCTCACTGAACAGCAGTAATCGAACCTAATGAACTCATTGCAGTCCCCAGAAAACTTGATAATTAACAGATGCAACCAAAATTTAAACAGCATTGTTATCAGTTAGCTGATCAAATCTAGCTATGTGATGCACACTGCTGGTCACAAGTCTTACTTTGAATAACAGAAAGCAATATATCCAACAAACAAAATGGATGTGCAATGCAGGAGAATCAACAAGTTTATCACATACCTGCTTATGAGCACATCTATGGTTGAGTACGACATCTCCCAAGGCCTGCATGCGAGAAAGATGTTGTGAGAGTCCAAAATAAGCCAAGATATGACAAAACTTCCAAGAACCAGTGGTACCAGAAGTATAAAGACTAATGAAACAAGTAGGACAAGGCAGAAGAAGGAAAGAAAAGATAGAAAATAAAAGGAAAATAAAATTTAAAATATTATGACATATTCCAACAAGTATCACATGTAACTACCTCATTCCAACGAACCAAATATGCATTTTAGAGAAACCATCTAATTTACCTCGAAAATAAGTTTTGTATCATTTACACCGAATCCTTTCATGTGAGTTCTCTATCATTTAAACTGAGAAAGCAGTTGGCATTACATACAGTTAGGAGAGTTAGGTTAGTGCAAGCATTTCTCTTTCAGCTGCCAATCAGTTCCCTTGGAACCTTACCAATGTGATTCCAAACATATGGATAGGAGAATTAGGCATATAGTGCAAGCATTTTTCTTTCAGGTTCCAGTCAGTTCCTTTGAAATTTTACCACAGTGATTCCAATCACACTAAAACTGTTTCCTCCTGTTTGTGGTTTATTAAGACCCTGCCCTATTTTAGTTCTTAATTTTTATTTTATTTCGGCATGTCCACAAACGGCTAGGTTGCATGCTCATTGTATCTTTTATCATCTTATTCGCATAATCAGGTAGTCTGCATCATGGTTATCCACCAAATTGTTCTTTTCTACATGCTTTTTCTTCTTCTCTTTTCTTTCTTTGAAGAAGACTTTTCTTCAATTTGTAGTCTATATGGATATTCTTGCTTATAAGACAGTGGACTGAAAGTAATTTCAGTTGTTCTTCAGACTAAAGTTTGATACTTCTGGTCCTCCTTGGAAACTCTCTTTGCTTACTATTCCTTGCAAAGAACTTGACAGTGTATAGTAAAGCTAAAGGAGGAGCCAGGATTTCCAATAAGGCAGGCAGGTCACACAGTTCATTATTTATCGGCTATAATGGTTAGCTGGTGGTCACTTTAACAAAAAATTAAAGTAGATGTTTGTAATGTACTTTCCTATTTTTGCACATGGGAGAAAAAAATCTTTAAATTGTAGAAATATGTCTAATACTTGGAAAACAATAAATAAAAGAAAAATAAATAAAGAAGAAATGAGAACAAAGGGAATATATGTTAACTCAGATATAGCTTATGCACGATAAGTTCTTCTTTTAGTTTTTATACTTTTAGATCTTCTTCAAATGGACTCAACAGTAAATCACCGTGATTTAGGTCTCTAGGGAATATAGTAAAGTGAATCCTCTCTAGATACATGAATTATATTATTATGATCTATTCCATGAACTACAATGTTATTAGTGGTATTTCTTCAATTATTATACAAGTTGAATTCACAGAATAACTAAAAAAGGGTTTATTTATTTAAAATAAAAATTAATTTTAGAAGCTGACAATATAACTTAAAAATAACATGTAATGACATTTACACTGAGCTTATCAGCGTAGAAAATTTAATACAATTTTGTATTCGTTTTCTTGGAGTCAGTTTAGCAGCTTATGGAAGAGGTTAATATTAAGTACTATATAATATGGTGAATACAATCAGATAGCAATTGGTTTGTATGTGATTTTCTTGATTGATCCCATCACACAGTGACCAGTTTGCAACCGATTGTCAGAAAACCAAATAGGTGCTTTCAAAACAGGGTTATCGAGATCATATCTGTTGCCCAATCAACAGGTCTCAGGCACCAAATTTTTCTAAATTCTTAATACGGAGCAGCTACACTTTTACTAAGAGACTAGGCAACAAAACCGGAAACGGCTTAACTTGGCTGCAAGCTCTAAAGCTACTATAGAAGCAAAGCATATTAACTAAAAATGAAGAGTCAGGGATTATTTCCTGTGAACTTCCAAACAAAGTAAATGTCAGAACCGCATCAAACGGGAAAGATGGAACGTATGTGCATGTCACAGCTTCAAACTTCATATCAAACTAGAAAGAGGGGCCCCAATTTGTTAGAGAGAGAAGGGGTGAGGGGGGAGGGAGAGGGAGAGGGCCGAGAGAGAGAGAGAGGCTTGAATCGTGTGGTCCACTGTGGTACAAATAATCTTCCAAATAGGAAAGCACAGCTTCAGAATATGAAGAGATAAATGAATACAGTAATAATTACGGGATTGACATAAAAATTTGCAGTTTGTCTCCCATGAAATGCTTTCCAGGCCATATAACTGCCTGTAATGAACAGAGATGTAAAGAAAATTTAATGATCTTGAGCTGATGAAGGCTCACCAGAAGATCTTGAGCATGCATTTCATTAATGCACTGTTTAAGGTCCTCCACAGTCCCATAGGCAGAATTCAAATTGTAGAGATCAGAAGGCATATAACCTAGATCACATCCAAACAGCAAATCAGTGATATGCATAACTATTACTATGTTAGGTCTATTCTACTACAACACTTAATCCAAATTTAGCAGATTCTAAATAGTCAGACAGGAATAAAAATCACAGAAAATTCTATAGCCTAGAAAGCATTCACAAGGGGCATTGTCTTCATACAGATTTACAGCATCCCAAAGAATGACATGACTGAAAGTACAGGGCAAGAAAATATAGATGCATATAAAAACCATTGCTATTTATGCGAGCAATATGCACATACCTGAGAAATTCAATAAGGAGCAATATATGCATATAAATGATCTACAACAAGCGTCAAAATACATTCAAGTATATGAAGTCTGTTTTATGTGCATGAGTTCTATTGACAGTGAGATTACTTTGAAATGCAAAGACACTTCAAACTATTTCACATGGTACTCATCCAATATTCTTTTGTGGTCCTTACTATGTGTAGAATTTCAGCCTAACAAGAGATTTCATCACTTCAGCAGTCCATTGTATAAACTGAACCACACCACAGCAGTCCAAGCTATCTCAGAGGTGAAGTAATACACATTTGTACTGCTCTAAGCTTCGGTTGCAGAAATCTATCCAGTCACTACAAAGATTCTATGAGCTATTTATCAAAACATGCATACCGCACTCAGTCTATGGGAGCCTTCATCACCAGTGGCTGTCTATCGCGATTCACAGTACTGCACTAGTCCAATACATCTTTACAGTTTAAATCAATATTTTACTTCATTTGGTCTCAAACATTCCAATAATTTATTCATTGTTCCTTCCCATGGGCAAATCCATCAGCACCTCATACCACGCGCATGCTTGTAATAATATTACATGGGTGACAGAGATTAGTAATCAAATGCACTTGGAATATGCCCCAAAAACAAACCTTGAGGAGCAACGGATTCTGTTGGTGGTGGAAACCACACTGCAGTAATCCCACAGTGCGACAGGTCTGCAGCTTTAGGAGCTAGCTCCAGGTACCACTGCCTTCTCCAGCTTTCCCAATTGAAACCTTGAAACTTCAAACATTGAGAAAACTAAGAATAACTGTAGAAATTTGACCATTAGAACTAATTGACTTTACCCATGATCTAATCAAACGCAGCAAACTCAAGTATAAGCTGCATAACAACAAAAAAGCATGTGGCAATCAGATCACAGAATTAGCCTATGTAATCATTGAGAAACTCTACAACTTAAAGCAATATCTGCCACCCAGAAAGAGCATGATAACATATCAACATTTTCCTAAGGAATCAGATGATTGAGTTCATATCATTATAGTCGGGTCATAATGACAAAATGAATGCCCCAAAAGGCGCATAGTCAACGGACAAACCATTCCAAGAAAATTATAATACTGCTGGAGAGTTTAAATGAATTCAATTCCAGAGGATCATGATTCTCGACTCTTTCCATTTCTTCAGTTATGTTCCTACATGTAGTTATCATGTAAGTACCAGTATAGAGCCTATTGTCGTTTTTCGCAGAAATTAATAGAATGTGGCCAGTTTCATTTGGACCTTGGAAAGGATCAGACTTCTAGCTACTTGAAATGCACACAAACATGAAATATGGTTGTCGCTTGTCACTTGTTAGATGCTTGCCAATATGGATGGGGTCTTATCCTTAGCAACATGAGGTATCGCTCTTAAGTGTCAAATAAAATATTCCATCAATGGTTCAGGTTTAACAGCCAATTTCTCATAGCAGATTTGGCCACAAAGTGTACCACAGATATGTCCATGATGCTTCTTAGCATCTGCTCATTCAGAAATAATATCAGTTTTCTAAGAGGTTCTCTTACTCACCGAAAAGAAAAATATCCATGACATGAGCATAGTTTGGTTGACCAACATGTGAATCCTTTTCTCATAAACAACACATTCAAGTGTGGAAATGCAACCTAGCTCTTGTATATTGCTGGACTAAAAAAGAAGTAGAGCTACAATCTTTCTGTTAAAAATGCTGAAAAGATACCTACTGCTAAGGAACAGAAATCAGATTCATACATAGGAAAACTTAAAAGTAAATCGGACCAGCAAACAGGGAGTCTCGGGACCTATTTAGAGACAACATGACAGAATGTGATTGTAGCTGAAAGGAGAACTTATAGATAGATGATTGGATTCATTGGAATGTGTTGACAGACGTGATAAGAAAAATGAGTTCATCTGAAAAAATGAGGGAAAAGCAGCTGATCTGATTTGGAGATGTGGAACAGAATTAATTAGTATGCAAGTAAGAGTTGCAAAATTCTGCTGAAAGTAGATATTAATGCTACTTGTAGGCATAGATTCAGGCTCTAAAAGGGATATGATGCTCTTGCTACTGTAACGGACGAGATGGTCATATACACATAGCTAAATGGAGTAAAAGCAATCATGTGGGCTGCCTTGAAGGTATGGGCCTTCTCGTTATTGCTGTCCTTACATCCAATGACCCGTTTAATGAAACTTACTTCAGCCCTCAAGCTAGATCGAGAAAGAGGGTATGGAGATACTAGGAATGCACATGGCTGTTAAGTCAAACATGTCATAAGGTATTGCATTTCTTGATATTTTACATGGTGACAATAACCGTGTAAAACCTAATAGTAGTTTATGAAGACACAAATGCAGTAAGCAAATAACTTGTCCTGGTGGCCTGCAAATTTCAAACATTAAATAAGAGCATAAAATACTAACAACTGAACTTAAACAGCATTTGAAGCCTCTAAATCCTACATCTGTAACCATGACCAAGTACTATGACACTGATTATGCTCCATATGCAACTTGATTTGACATGTCCGCAAGATGTACCTAGTTTTTTATGCAGTTATCTTTTGACTTAGAACATTGTAAGAGATTGCTTGTGAGAAATGATAATGCCATCACAAACCGGTGTATGCATATGATCTACATATCACAGTCAATATTGTGAAGCATTAAAATATTACCCCCTTTATCACTGAACATTCTTTAGAGGAATACTAACCACGATCTCACGCCCAGTGCCAGTTCCAGGTTCTGCAAAGAAATGACTAATATTGATCTCGTTTCTGATCATTGCAAGGGAGCTTATCCTATACAGACTGTAAGGTAATACCACAAAGTTTACCTATCTTTGGTTGTTCAGGAACCCGTTCCAATTTTACAGTTTTCCTCTGCAATGCATGCTCCAGAGCTTTTCGCTTCTCCTCTATATTTTCTTTCTCAATCACATGATCGACAAGCATATCAGACTCCCTTGGCTTTTCTTGTGCAATTGACCATACTTCATCCTGCTTCGGCAAGTTTAAGGACAGGGTTTTAGCTGAAAGTGCTTTTGAAATATCAACTTTTCTTGGAGGAAATTTCGGACAAATTGACCTAATCCTTCGAGCCATCCATTCCGGTATCTCTCTTCGAGGACCTTCTGCAAGCAATTTCCACTTTTGTGAATCCTCATTGGTCAAAAGATCAATCCTCCCGCCATTAATCACATAGTTTTCTTCCTCTGATCTTTCTCCACGCAAAATTGACTCAGCAATTTCAGCTCTCTGTTTCCAAACTTCGGAAGCAGCCTCAGATGCGTGCAGTGATCTCTGCAAAGCAGCATATCTCCTCATATATGCTTGGTCTTTCAAACGTGCAGTTTCGTTAGCTGCCTCCACAGCAGCAGTGATAGCTTCAAGTTCACTCTTAAAAGCTTTTACAGCCGCCTTTTCCCTCTCAGCCACTTCTTTCTTCATTTTATTGAGCAAACTCTTGAACAACTCATCCTTTTGGAAATTTCTTTTCTTAGCCACCTCTTGAAGCTCCGCCAATGCTTTTTCTAAAGAAGTAGCACGAAGATCAGAAGCTTTTGCTCGTGCTAAAGCTTGATCAAGTTCTGACTTCAATCTATCCACCTCAATTTTCGTAATCAACAATTGACATTCTAGATCACTAATGGAATTCTCCAATCCAATATTCTTAGCTCTAACATCCTGAACCTCATCCATCAAATTTCTATCACTAGTAATAGCTGCCACTGATTTTCTCGCTTGGTTGCTAGCTTGTTCTGCAGCATACAATGCTTTGTTTATTGCATCTGTGGACTGATCAACAATCGCAGATAGTGTTCCTTCGGTGGTTTTCATCATTTGCTCCTCCATGCTACGAGCTGTTTCTGCCGCAGAAATCTCAGCAGCAGATACTCTCAGCTGCGCATCCTGTATTATGTGAGAGGTGGCTTGCTTGAATGCAAGCTCTGCTAACTTCTCAACTTGGAGTGCAAGCTCAACGGCATCTTGTTTGGCAAGAACCAACTTAGATTCTATTGCAAATTTCTCCTCGATTGATTCCTCTAGCTTCTTATTGAACAGGGATTTCGCAGCTTCAAGTTCTGTGAGTGCTAATTCCTTGTCATGCTTTATTATAGAAGCATACTCATGCTTTTTAGCTTCTGATTTCGCCAACTCTTCAATTAGTCGAGATCTCTCTTCCTCGATTGCCTTCAACGCAATTTTTGCTTGTTCGAGTTCGGATGACAAAGGATTTCCATCTTCGATGAGCTCAGGATCCCCAGAATCACCCTAATTATAGAAATTCATTTTTATCATCATCCTAAATTGAGGCAATTCATACATGAATTCATAGAGAATTGATACCGTGATTGCTTGCAATTTGACGGGGAGTGAGCCATAGCCATTGTTGATGAACAAGCATTTTCTGCAATAAAATACCAAATTATAAATTTTAAAAAAAACAACAAAATTGAACAAAAAATGATCTTTAAAATGTATATACCTCTTGAAATTGAAATTATTGGCAGAGAACTTTAACTGCCAATTTCTGCGAGAAATCGAACAGCGAGAAGGAGCACATTGCAGAGGTGCATTGGCCCAAATCGCAATCGCCATTCTGAATATTTAGCCTAGTAAACTAAACATTGTCATAAAAATAAGGGGGGGAAATCAGAATATTCTCTAAAAATTTGGTTCTGTGAAATATAAATTTCAAAAAGGGGCTTATAAATAATATTCTAATAGATATGGATTCTCAAAAGATTCAGCTTTGAGTAGGAACAAAAAGAAACCCTAGCGTACCAAAATGAGTCATGGACTGTAAAAGAATTTTCAATCGAACTTGGGCCGGGCGTTAAAAATGCGGGAAGGTCTCTCCGTTAAATATTGTTTGCTCGCCGTTCGCTGGTCTTTTGAGATTGAAGAACGCCGGCGGTTGGAGGTGACGACATGGGGCCCACTTGAGTGTTCAGATGAACGCCATACTGAATTCGCCAGGAAAATTGAAGATATGTTGTTTTCGTAATTATTGTACAAACGAGGGGCTAATATTTGGAGTAAGGATTTAAAGTGAGAAAATGATCATTATCACGGTGGTTTCGTGGATTTCACGGGCAACAGCCACGTGAGTTCGGAGCTTTTTGTGTTGCAGCGTGCCGGGCTGGCACGAGCACGAATCAGCTCACTTTTGGTTTATTTGTATGGGAAACTAACTGATGATAATAATTTATAGGATTAATTGCGATTACTCCCCTCGCTCAACTGTGGTAGACACCCCTAGCTCAATTTGTGCGGATAGAACCCTTGTAGTATTTGCCAAATGCAGATAAACCCCTCAAGTGAACTTTTTCTACTCTTTTAAGAGTTGAGATGAGAAGTTAGCAATTGAGGGTCTACCCTCAACAATAGAACTACATAGGATCTATCCACAATTGGACGATAGGCACAATTAACCCTAATTTGTATTGATACTAGTCTAAGTGTATCCTACGGATCGGATCCGCATGAAAGCAATTCTTCAAACGCTATGCTGAAACTGTAGGAAAAAGCGCTGATAAAAATAGATCCAAGATAAAGGATACACCAGAGCAGAACAAACCACATAGGAAGAAATACATAGCGCAGAAAGCAAGTAAGAATACCATTATATTAAATGTAAAGAAATACTTTACAAAGAGGCTGAATCGTCCTCTAAACAGAGGACTACCTTTGAAGAAATTATGCCCCACATACGGTAGCGTTGAGTCTGCACACTACTTCCGATGATGAGACAACTGCAGTCTAAAGAAGCGCTTTCTTTTGTTGAACACCTCGACTACCACTTCAGTTTGCCGAAGTCTTCAAAACCAGCAGCTAAAGAACAGAATTAGAGAATTGCAGAAGAAAATCAAGTAGAGAGTTTAATTTTTGGTGTTGTTCAAATGGTCAAATGAGGCTCTTTATATAGGGGTTCTAGTGAGCTGAGGGGTCATAGAGGGCTTTGAATGACAATAATGGCCAATTATTGCAACGGTTTGTAACGTCTGCATAAACTACCATTCAAACCTTATAACGTTTGTAACATTTTACATTAACTTCCATTCAAACCTTGTAACATTTGTAACGTGCGAAATACTAAAGCTAGAAAAATGTTGCACATGCACAAAGAGCATGCTGTGGGCGTGTACGGACCTGATCATTCGCTCAGATACTCGCTAGCATACCATCACAAGCGTGCATTTTTACATCTTTGTTATACTATATATAACACGTATGTTAATTTAAACTACTTAAAATACATTCAATTAGTCAATGTGAGACTAATACTCATATACTACTAATTAACACATTTTTCATCTATGGAATCCAACTATATAAATGCTATCCTTCCAAAGAATACTTTTTCACATAAATCCTCCAATATTCCTTTATATCAACCGAAACGATCTACAATAACCGAGGATGACCTCTGAAAAAGTAAACTGAGTAAGAAAGGTTGAAACACAATTAGAAGTTTGTAAGTTTAAAAGGCCAAAGCATCCTAAGCTGGCAAAACAACATGCAAACGCAATACGACAAGCCAATCAAAATAAGAATGATAACTGAAGAAATCAGAATTGTCACAGCTGCAAAAGATAACAACACGTGCTTAAGACTAGTTAAACATCCTTTATTGGAAAATAAGCATAGTTATTTCTTTATAATCTAATTAATCATGATGAATTCTACGAAACAACCCCTTCTCACGGAGATAAAAGTACGACAAACAAAATCATAGAATCCCTTTACTTATTATCTTCTTCAAAACAAAGATAATAACTTAGGCATCATTTGGATACCATCGGCGACCAGTGACGAGTTCACGATTGCTCTTTTTTTTTTTTTGTTTGTGGTGGGGGGGGGGGGGGGGGGGGAGGGGGGTGGGGGGG
>JBAKGM010000326.1:33640799-33656661 GCA_037177215.1 Asparagus racemosus
AAGTTCCCAAATAAATTTCAGTCACTCCCTTCCAGCTTTTAGACAATAAAAGCACCTCTTTCCTACTTTTAGACAATATGTCGTTATAGTTTTAAAAATTACTTTAGTGATATATTTAGTGTATTAATTTTAACAAGTATGCCTAATATTTAATATATTATTATAAATTAAAATGATGTACGAATTGTGAACAAAACTAGTATGTCTACATGCAGCGCTAATGCAATGTAGTAATAACAAGTAAGCAAGAGTATATTGGCAATCTAAACAGTTCATGGGCCTAAAATCCTACTAAACTAGGAAGCCCACTTAGATGTCATAAGGATTTTAAAGTTTCTTTGGGCTTAATACGTTGATGATGTTAATCTATTATTACGTGGGAATCGCCCAACATAAATGCCTAGAGCTCCCTCCTTAATATATAATGAGAAATTGGTTGTCCTTGTAAAGACACAAAATAATATCACCTAAGCGCATAAAATAATGCCACATGTCATATGTTTTAATATTAAATCAGAATTATTATATGATGAGTTTACTTTCCATTCATAATTAGAATCCTCATCAAATTAAATCTATCCAAAATTAGAAAATTATAATCATGATCAAATATTTGGTAATTCTAATTAAACCATAATTATCCATAATTTAAAAAAATTTAATAATCATAATTAAACCATAATTATCCATAATTAAAAAAATCTAATAATCATACTTTTAAATCTCTTTGATTATCCATAATTTTAAAAAAATTAATAATTAAATCTAATAATTCTACTAAACTACACTACGACAGAAATTATCTCTAAACTACATCCTTCCAAATTTCATTCACCTACAAAACAAAGTAGTCCCTTATACAGTAGTGAAAGAAAACATCACTTCCTAAGTACAAACAATAAGTTGCATTACGCCTTTGTATTCCAGTCTAAACCTTTTAAAGCATTAAAATACAAAAGCAAAAACCTGAAAGTTGAAGGTTTAGCAGAAATAGCAGAAGTATCCTAATTGAGAAGTTTAAGTATATGGAAATTAATAAACATCAACAGAAAAATATATGAAATAGTTCATTATAGTTTCATCCTTCACCGTGGTATAAATGCTCGAGGGAGGGAGTCATGCAGTTTTTATACTCATGAATTCATAAGTACTTACCTATGTTGGCATGTTGTGCATAAAAAGTATATTATGCAGCAACACCAAGCTCCTCAAAGGGCCTCAACAAACTCTCAACACAAGGCATCAGAGTTTAAAATCTGAACTCCATAGACCCAATATTTTATCAGTCACTTTGCACTCAAAGATATATAAAATCACCGTTTTTTACCATCACGCGAGATTTTCTTACCTGATCCTTTTATGATCCCTCTCAGCCCTCTCTAACCATCCCGCTGGACATGAATCATCGACATGCACCTCGGTATTCTGAAGGCGGATATTGATTTCAAAAAATTGCCACATGGCTCTTTTTAACTTTTTTAAAATATAAATTTCTTTAAAGCTCCAATAAATTTAGTCATTCTACACTAAGCCCACAAATTTGTGAAACCACCAACAGGTTTTAAATTTTCAGCAAACTCCCAAATTATTTTGATCTTTTGGACTTAACCCCCTAAGGGTATTACCCCTAATTTTACAATGATGAACATTACCCCTTAAGACCAATGTATACGCCACAAATCATTCCTATTTGTAGATTAATCTATAAAATTATAAATAATTTCTTAAAAAATATATAAATTAAAAATAGCCCTCTCCAAAATATGCAACGACGAATAACCTCTTAAAATTTCTAAAAATTAAAAACAATCCTTTTAAATTCTAAAAGTTGCAATGGACCCCTTGAAAAATCTATAAACTAAAAACCACCCCCTTAAAATTCTAAAAATCATAGAAACCTGAAAACTCTAAAAGCTCCAAATAGATCTCTTAAAAAAACAAAACTTACAAATAACCCCCTAAAAATCTAAAATTACAAAAAACCTCTAAAAATCTAAAAGTGCAAGAAGACCCTAAAAAGTCAATAATACAAAAAAAACTACTACAAATAGCTCCATGTAAAAACAAAAAATTACAAACAATCCCTTTTAAAAATTCAAAAATTAGAAACAACGTCATGAAAAATCTGAAAATTACATATAGACTGAAAGTAATAAACAACCATTATTAGGGGTTTTCTATGAAAAGTTATTGGGGGTTAAGTGACAAAACTAAAAACTTGTTGTGTGTTTTCTTTCAAAATTCATTAAACATATTTTGGTCATTTGACCACACATTAACTAACATTGTTAATTTAGAAGCTTTCTACCAATGGATTTTGGGGGTTTAGTGGGAGTTTCCAAGTTATTGCGGGTTTAGTGTCAAACACCCAAACTTATTGGGGGTTTAGTGAAATTTACTTATATTTTAATTTTTAAAGAGACAATAGATATTAGTGGTACAAGTGAAGAGCTTATATATATTGAAGAATAGATTAATGGTTACTATTATTACAATATACATCGGTATCAACTTAAGACGAGAACTAAAACCCTAAATCGATAAGATAATTAAGTGAAAGATATCATAAATAAAGAAAAGTTGAATCTGCTATTCTATGAGCGGAAGAACAAATTGATCTACATAAAAAATAGAGATAGAAAAAAATGGTTTAAATCCTCCTTTATATATAAAAAACTATCATGTGTCCCTCCATAAATTTGAATTTTAAATTTTGAAATAAAAACTATCCACGCACTTATTAAGTGAGATTTTATTTTTTTATATAGTTTTAGTCAACTAGAACTTTAACAAAACTAGAACTGGGATAATTGTACAAATTATCCCACTTTTTTATTTTTCTAAGCAAAAATGAGGGTTATAGTATCGCAAATTATCCCAAATTTTAGCTTGGAGCTAGGTGGTAAAAAACTAGAATTCTCAATTATACTTTTTTTTATTTTTTATATTTCTTTTATTTTTTTTCTTTACCTCTTTCCGCCGATGATCATCGCCATCATTAAACCATGCTGTCAGATCGGATCTCATCTCCTCTTAGTCATCTTTTATATTTTCTTTTTTTATTAAATATTATAGTAATATAATTGAATTAAAAGTAAAGAAAGTATAGATCTATAATTTATTTAAAAATAAAATTGAGAGATGACAGAAGGAGATGTTGGGGTGCAAAAAAAAGGGAAAATATGGAATTTTTTTAGACTCATACTATAATAATAATTAAATTTAAAAAATTAAAAAGCTACAAAACATATTATAATAATAATGACAATATCTTATAGTCTAACCAAAGGCTATTCAATAGTAATTAACATTCTAGTAAACAATTAATCAATAATAGTAAGTTTAAAATACATAAATAGTATTTATATCATCAAAATGCATAAATATATACTTTGTGATTACAAAAATTATCACACATCATTTTATCAAAATATCTCGCTTCACAAAATTGTTCATAATTATCCTACTAAAACATCCCACTAGCAAAAACGTATTCCACTTTAACAATTATCCCAATTCGCGTGAAAATGTCTCAATTGACTAACATCCTTTTATAAGAAAAAAAAGCTCCGACTCAAGTCATCTCCTTTTGAAGGAGTAGTAGTCCAAAGAAAAAAATTTAGTATATACAATTTAATTTTTAGAAGCGAGATCATAGTTAAAGAAGAAAGTCATAAATAACCAAAAAATCAAATATACAAACCAAATAAACCAAACAATCCATGAGTGCACGGGCATAACGCTTGTTCAAGTTATGGGTAAATTTCAGAAAAGTCATCATGTAATTTTTCCTAGAGAATTTTTTTAAAAAGACTCTTTTTAAAAAATAATTAGCAAAAACGACAATTTTGCTAAATAATTAGCAAAATCGACCTATTTTTGGCCAGCTCATCAAGGCTAGCCAAAAGGAGGTCGATTTTGCTAAATTTGATGTTAAAAATACATGGGACTACCAGTCCCTGTGTTTAGCAACGCTAATCACCTCTTAACTTAGAAAACACACGGGACTAGTAGTCCCGTGTGTTTTCAACGGCATCTTCCACCCATCCATTCATTGTCATCTCTCTAACAACATGTAACTATAAATACATGAGACTTTACCTAAAGCTAGGACACAACAGTCATGCAGTAACTCAAACTACCCACAAAAATGTTTCCCTCCCTCTATCTTCTCCTCGCCCTCCTCCTCGCTGGAGATCTCTTCCTCTCTCGTCGATGCAAGTCTCCACCGCTCCCACGAGACCCACCGGCCTCCCGATAATCGGCGGGCTCCACCTCCTTGACCACCACCCTAACCGCAGCTTAGCCACCCTGGCGGCCAAGTACGGCCCCATCCCCCACTTCCGGATGGATTCCATCCCCCACTTCCGGATGGGTTCCATCCCCACCATCCTTATACTTGACTCCACCACCATCACCCACTTCCTCAAGACCCACGACGCCACCTGCCCACTGTCTACGGCCCCCTTCAAGATCTTCAAGCCCACTGCCTACGGCCACCTTCGAGATCTTCAAGTCCACCATCGTCCACCTTCGAGATCGAGTAGTTCGTCCAGACCCTGGCGACCGTGGGAGAGACGCGGTCGGCGGTGAATTTGCAGACACTCCTGTGGTACCTAGTGCATGATGTGTATTGAGAACGATTGTGGGGAGGAGGTACAAGGCTAGGGATGAGGAGGGAGATAAGTTCAGGGCGTGCACTAAGGAGTTTATGGCTTTGCTTGGGTCGTGCAATGTTAATGATCTTGCATAAGCTGCATCTTGAGTTTGATGACGTGCAGGGGTACAGTCAACCATGGGGCATTCTCGACAGCCCACGTGCTGCGTCCTCCTGCAGTGTTTAGAAAACTTATGGGCAGAAAACACACTGGACTAGTAGTCCCGTGTGTTTTCTAAGTTATGCTTAGGAGATAATTAGTGAATATTAAACGCACGGGACTAGTAGTCCTGTGTGTTTTTAATACTAAATTTTGTTAAATCGACCTCTTTGTGGCCAGCCTGCCAAGGTTGGCCAAAAAGAGGTCGATTTTGCTAATTATTAAACAAAAAGGTCGTTTCTGCTAATTATTTTCTAAAAACGGTCTTTTTTTTAAAAAAAATCTCCAATTTTTCCTCTATATTTCAAATAATAAAGCGGCCCTCATGAGTCGTGACTTGTCAACTACCTTGACAAATTATGACTACAAATCCTATCAGAACACTCTATAGAGTGCGGAGCGTTCTGATCTGAACATGGGCTCACACCATTGGTACTTTCATAATTATCCTCAAACATGAGTAATGCAGATTTCCTTGCATAGGCTTTGGTTCTAATAGGAATACTACTCGACAAATTATGGTGTCTTCATCAACATACTCCTAATTCCTCTGTGGTGATGCTGACTGGTAAATATCAGAAAACCCCCCTAACTTTGCATGATTACCAGAAAATCCCGCTTAACTTTCAAAATATTAGAAAATCCCCCTTAAGTATAGAAACTTTTACAAAACCCCCTTTAACTTTTAGATTTTATCAGAAAACACCCTTTAGCTTTCATATTTTATCAGAAAACTCCTCTATTTTTTTGGGGGCGGGGGAGGGGAGGGGGGAGGTAGGGGGATTTTCTGATAAAATCTCAAAGTTAAAGGGGGTTTTCTGATAAACCGTAAAGTTAAGGGGGTTTTTCTGATATTTTGAAAGTTAAGGACTGTTTTATGATATTTGGAGACTGTTCAATCTCCAACACCAACCCCAACTAGTAGAAATATATTTATATTCAATATTTGAAAAAAAAATCACAATAGGGCAATGTTTGAAATCAAGGTGACTGTTGGAAGGGAAGCAAATTGAGAAACCGAAGGATATTTTAGGATATCTGGCTATTATTTTATTTGCATCCTACAGGTTTCACATCTTTATCTTAATTGAATATTTCCAAAATTTCTACGTGACGAAGTCAAATCCAAAATATCAGAAAGTCTATCCGTCTCGGTCAAATAATTTTCAAGAATTTGAAGGAGAAGGTTCTTTTTATTTATTTATTTATTTATTTTGGTTCAAAGTGATAAAAATAGGAAATACTTTGTTTTTTTTATCACGTACACAAAAAAGTTTGGGGCGTATTTATTCTGGTTCAAAGAGATAAAAATAGGAAATGCTTTGTTTTATGATCACGTACACAAAAAAGTTTTTTTTTTGAGTTGGGGGGGGGGGGGGGGGGGGTAGCAATGAGACGTGTAAACTTTATATTCAAAAAAGAAACTGTAAACTCTTAGAAATGTTACTTCCCCCAAAAATTATCTGGTATTGTTTGACAAGAGATTAAGAGAGGAGTGTTAAGAAGAAACATTAATTAACTTACTTAACCCTTTACGCGGGATTAAAAATAATTTAATTCTGTTTGGTTAGATAATCAAAATGAAGGGTTAAGTTTTTTTACGTTTGGAAAATAAATAAGAGTTAAAGAGATTAGTTGCCATAAATATTTTATATTAGTTAATATAATATTCTTTCTTAGAATTTCATCACTTACCTTCGAAGGGAATAAATCTTAACCGGCCTCCTTAGAAAGACTTGTTAACCTGTCTAAATGAGGGGTTAACTAATTTTAACCCTTATAAAGGGTTTGTTAGCCCTTTGACCAAGTTAACCCGTTTAAAGAGTTAATGAGAATTTAAATCTCTTAATCCTTTTCTTAACCCCTTACCAAAAGGGGCCGTTCTACAATATCCTTAAAAAAAATTTGTTTGTCTTTAGGAGAATATTCAAGTCAATTCTTTTCTTTCATTTATGATCTTTAGACAATATTCAAGACACGCTTAGTCCATTCTTTCTAGTAAATGGTCTCTATCTAGTCTAGGAGATTTAAAGAGGAGGAAGAGAATAGTATTTATTCTCGCCGTCTAATTTGGCTTTCCCTTTTTCTTTGTCTTTCACATCATACTCTTGAGTAAAACATACCACAAGAATCAAGCATATTGTAAAATAGAATATAAATCGTTATCCATTTCCACAACCTTGACAAATATCGATATTTGACGCCCTATTATTTGAATCGAAAATAATAGATTGTCCTTAACAATATTGAATGTCCAAATTAAGCTCCAGCCTCCGTACCCTGGTCGAAGATTGATATTTGATACCCCTATTATTTAATTAAAAATTAAAAATATTAGTAGTCGTAAACAATATTGCATATCAGAGTACATATAGCATACAAGAGAATGGGTATATCGTAATGCATAAATATTATTTGTTATTAGGCTAAATGTCATAAAATCCTCCTAAATTTGATGATTATCAGAAAACGGTCCCTAACTTTCAAAATATCAGTAAAACCTCCTAAACTTTAGGGTATATTAGAAAACACCCTTTAATTTTGAGATTTTATCAGAAAACCCCCACCACCCCCGAAAATTATAGGGGGGGTTTCTAAAAAAAAGGAATGTTAAAGGAGTTTTTTTTTTGATAAAATGTAAAAGTTAAAGGGGGGGTTTTTTTTTTTTTGGGGGGGGGTGGGGGTGGTGTTTCCTGAGATTTGCACTTGTTATGATCTAGTAAAAGTTATGCAACAACATCGATGAATACTTAGCTAAGTATGATATCATATATCTTTTCTTTTTTTTTTCCCCTTTTATGCTGAAAAACTATAATCGCCAAAAATTATGGAGAAATAATCATAATCGCCATAAGTAACTCAAAGAATCAAACATACCCCAAACTAAATCAGCAAAAGCAAAAGTTCCCATAAACATCCAAAATTTGCGAGCCAACATATAAACAGACCCTCAAAAGTCATGTTATGTACATTGTTTTATTCTAAACCCAATCTCTCCAACCACTTTTTCCGTTAGATAAACCTATGTATATTATATATCATTTATGACCTCATAGTTCACTTGAGAGGATGAAGAGGAGCCTCAGATTCATCAGAATTGAAGGAGAAAATATCGACAGGAGCACTGGTGTAGTCATAACTATTTCCACCAGCTTTATTTCGCTTCCCTTGGCGATGTTGATCAAGATAAATCACAATGCATGTTATATCGTCATGAAAGTGTCTTCTTATTCCCTTTTCTATCTTTTTTATGTCACTATATCTCATCTCCCTTTTCTTTGCGGCTTCATTCAGGGCTTCCCTTACCAATCTCTTCGCAATTCCCTAAAAAATTCAAGGAAAATAATAAGAACATGAAACAAGTGAAAAATGAAAAATGTTTTGCTTTCTTTAGGAGAGGGCGACATCTAGCATATCACGAATCTCGATGCGTACATTACTAAAGCCAGATCTATCAGAGCGTTGATAGATAGGTGACTGCACTGATATGCCAGGGTGTCACCCTCTCCTCTGGACAGAATTTCTTTTTTTTAATGCTGGTAGAAGGGCGCTTACCGCTCTCGGGTTCTTGAATACTATCTCAACGGCAGCTTCATCGGTTAACTGCTCCCAGAGGCCATCTGATGCAAATATCACAAACAAGTCATTTGGCTTAAGCTTTCTCGTTCGAATTGAGGGCTCTGCAGTTATAACAGCTCGCTTCAATGGGACAGGAGAAACAAATTGCTGGAACAATGGGTCTCTACTGAAATCGGGTTTCTTCAAGTAGACATCACCAATAGACCTTGATACCTGCAAATGAAAAACAACATTCTTCAGTCATCAAATTTAATGTAAAGTTTTAGGAGCTCATCAATATGCCCATGATTAAGTGGGTATCGAGTTATATTACTTTCTGCAGGTATATTTGCTTTAGTAAACATGTAACAGATTGGATACAGCATAGGCTTAGAGTGGCATATGGCAAAATCCTTGATTATGCAGAAAAAGCAAAACTTCGAATAAGAGATCAGTGATATTCCTGTTTGCCTTGAGATGTTAATAGTTTTCCATTTCATAAATAAATAAAAAATCATGTGAATTTGATGTAATCTCCGGAATAAAACGGAATACTGCAAGCTAAAATGCAACAAGGATGTCCTGTAAATCAATCCTCTCAAGTTTGCATAAAGATGAAACCCCAAATATGTATTAAGTTTCAACCTAGTACAGATCTGACTACCAGCGCATGATAGTTGTGTTCCTCAGAAACAAGAATGATGAATATAAAATAGGATAAAATGTCACTGAGGAATCACACAAGGCATAGAATAGATACCTATCCGAATGCAAAAGATCAAAATTAAAAGACAAGAAAAGACAGAGATCAAATGACTACGAATAAGAATAAAGTCAACAACCATCAAACAGTTATACAATAAGACAGTTGTTTCAGTAATCATCCTGAAGACTTGAGATTAGTGCTTGCAATAATAATGTTGAGGATAAGGTTAACAAATATAACAATCAACTTGCTTAACTTTCTTACTTTTATGAAGCATATAATCCTAAAATTAGTGCTGAATACCATGTTAACTTTCGAAAAGGAGAATTTTAGACGCATCATGACTTCAAAAGGAACGATGAAGATATTATTAAGTACCACCAAGAAAAGACATAATGATAAGAATCTTGTCCAGCAAACAGAATATAGCTTTATAGCAAGCCACGTTAGCACTAATGACGTAAACCCCACTACTAAGCTACCAGCAAAGAAAACTAATTCCCGTCATTGCACTAATCAAATAGGATGACGGCTGCAGTATGGATTCTTGAAAAATGATGAAAGAATAAGTAATCCAGAAGAGCCCAATCCGAAGAAATCAAGGAATAAAAAAATTAGGACAGAAGGCAAGCAAACAGTTATATAGAAACAAGCTTGTTCTCTAAAGGACATCCTGAGACTAACTTGTTCCGAATCAAAAGATGTCCAGTCAAATGCTTTAAGAACATGCAAATGAGTCAATATTGTCTGAGGAATAAATTGAACCATTAGCATAGTATCAACAAGTTCAGAGAACTTAGCCAGGTAAAGATAACAATAAAATAGAATACGAATTTAAAGCCTTCTCTTTCTCACCCTCTGTACTATTTTTCTTAACAGAGATGACTGTATATGGATAAAGATCCCACTTAAAGGCAGTAAAATAAACTAGAGACTCACATGAATGTGGTATGGATACAAAAAATCATTTAAAAGCATTCAAATACACTAGAGGCCAACAAGACCAACATCCTCAATGTGCTGATACTTTTTCTCAAAATAAAAACAAACTAAAGCTCCATTAAGATGAGCATGATTCATGTAAATCACTCCACCAATTATTGATATGAGAAATAAACAAAGGGCAAAGAACAATACGACGAATCTTGAGAGAATTAGATCTGAATCCAATTATTCAAGTGATGTTTCTACCCAAGACACAACCTCCATGAAAGACCTTCATGAAATTTCAACTCAGTAGCAGTGAAAGGTGACCATTTAGCATTTAGGAAGTGGACACCAGCACTACAAATTTTCTTGCAAAGTGAGATGGGTCCTTCGCTGTTGGTGGCCACTACCCACTAAAGCAGCAGGAAAATATTCTTTTTTGTCTGCCCTGGACACTTTCCACTGAGACAGCGGGGAAATAATGCCCCCTTGTCCCAGAGAAAGATAAAGAAACCTCCACATGCTTAAAAAATCAGTAATCTAACAAATAGATCAAAGATTAAATGGATAAATGTGGACTTTTTGTGCCTGTAAACATCGCTGACTCAAATTTAACGGCGACTACCTAAAGAGAAATAAAATTAGATGAATAGAAGAATGGCATGATGTTGCTCCTGATTGAAAGATGTAGACCAACCACTATAGATCCAACTAACAAATTATTCCGATTGCCCACGGACATCATCGGTAAGCTTTATTTTCCGATGTCTATGGGTTGTATCACATGATCTGTTGACGAGTCCTTACTATGGATAACATGTTTGCACACGACCAACAGAAGACCCTTTAGAAATCCTAAATCTTAATGGCAAACGCTCAACAGTTAGTTTGGTAGTACAATAATGAAACGATGACTTACTCTAGCTCATTTCGCATAGTATAGTCCATGAAGGATATGATTCCTCATTAACCATTCCCTATTCATATATTGCAACGATATAACAATAAATTCATGCTCTAACAGCCAACGATGATGGAATACAAAGTTCCAATTATATACCATAACAATCTGACAAGCTATCCCTATTCGCTGAACCTAAAACAATTCCCTGACCTAAACTTGCTTAAAACTGTGAATCCATAATAACAAACATGGGCTATTAATAGAATACAGTAACCAGAGCTTTTACTTTTGCCGAGTACAGTAGACAAATCATAATTGAACTTGAAACAGGATATATTGTTAACGATTGTGCCTATTTAAGTGTTCTTTTTGGAGTACCTGAACAATTCAAGACCTCCATGTACTAGCAAATCAAAAGATTTTAGGGGTTGTTCCTCACCTGAATGATCCCTTTGATCCTCCAAACTCCTCGACTATACACAACAATATGCGAATCGTCCGGATGATTCTCCGCAAGCTCCTTCCTCACTTCCTCAACTGCAACGTTATGATCGTTCGTCAATCTCTCGGCAACAGCTCTCCCATCAGTCCCTTTTCGCCCCAGCACCGCCCTCGAATCCCCCAAATTCGCCACATAAATCACATCCTCAGTGATCGCCCCCATCAAACAGCACGATCCCGCCGAAGCAATCTGTGGCCGCGACAGCCACGAGTGCTTCACCAAATGTAAGAACTCCTCCTCCGTCGCATCAAACGCCTTCTTTATAACCTCCGTCGATAATCCACCCTGCTCCGATGCGAATTCTGCATAAAGATCGAAACTTTATCACTTTCAACACACAAAAAATCGAGTTTTGAAAATTCTACCGGGGTTAGAGTTAAGGTTTTACTGTGGAGATGAGGGAAGAGGCGGCTGTTGACGAAGCGAGAGGCCTCAGGTCCGCCATGGCCATCATAGACGCCGACGTAGGTCGTCGACGGCGAGGTCAAAACCTGGCCTTGATCCTCCAACGATGAATTCGCTTGAACGACAGCGATCGAGAACTCGCCGGAGGAATGGGGCTTTAGGTCGAGGTGCCATAAGAGGCCGTCGCCGGTGCCGAGGCGGCCGAAGCATCGCTCTAATGGACGAAAGCACGATCGAAGCATCGTCGTCTTCTTTCTTCCTGATTGAGATTGAGATTGAAAATTAGAGAAAATTAGGGCTTTTGATGGGAGAAATTGCGGGAGTACGCGGAGTTAACGCGTTAAATAAAGGAGAAACGCGGACTGAAAATTTCTTTCCGTTCTTTGTTTTTTTCTTTCCTTTTATTTTTTCCGAGTGGGGGTTTTTATGGTTAGACTTTGGGGGCAAGTGATGAGACTTTGACGTCTTCTTCGCACCTCACAGCTCAGTGTGGTGATAGAGCACTTGCCAGTAGGAGAAGTTAGTTTTGACCCCCGATGGACTGGACATTAAGTTTTGGTTTGGTTCTGGACCTGGGAATACTTTTATGAAAAGGTTAATTTTCATAAAACCCCCTGAACTTTGGCCATTTTTGTTTCTAAGACTCCCCAACTTTTCCCCTGAAACCCCGTCCTCCCAAGTTTATCCAACGAAACGCTCAACTTTCTTCTCCTCGTGCGCTCTTCTGATCCCTTTTTTTTCCTCTTGTTTAAGAAATACTAAATCTTGTTTATTTTCTACTAAATACTTTTTGCTAATATTAGGAAATTTTGAAAAGTTTAGGTTAATTTTCCAATATAGTTTTCTCATCCAAAAACTCATTCAATGTTTGAAAAGATGCTTTTGTAATTCACAAGCCATTACACAGATTTCTTCGACCGCAACATTAATTAGCATTGGATAGAGATTATGACAAGACGGAAAATATTTATTTAAGTTGGAGAGTTTCATAGAAAAATTTAGAGAATTTAGGGGGGGAAACAAAGTTTAGGGACCTTCATGGAATAAATTTAGGAGGAAAAACAAAGTTTAGGGACCTTCATGGAATACGACCCAAAGTTTTTGGGTTTGTTAAATTTACCCTTTACAAAATTGTGACTTATACTAGATGATATGGTAGCGATCTAAATCCAAGGTAATGTTTAAAAAAAATAACTTTGGGTGGTTTCTCACAAACTTCCAAAGTCCAATTGACTTCTTTCTTTTTTATTGCACAAGCTCACAGAACAGCAAGGCTTGGTCTTGTAGGGGGTTTGAGGAGGGATAGTGAGATAAGGAGAGGTGCAATAGGGTGGAGGGATGGACATCCTTTTATGCTTTTATGTTTGATTGGATGAGAGGGGAGGAGAGATGCATATGCTTTTGTTGTTTATTTTCTCTCTCCTATTGAATATTCCTAATTTGAAAGAATTCTTCTCTATCTGACTTTTTAGTTTATTTTATGATGTCTCTTTCCTCCCATCCCCTCTCCTCAGTCTACCTCCCCCTTCAAAAACTTCCAACCAAAAGTAAATCTAACTTTTATACCTCCCCGTTCCTCACCTTCCTTCCTACCAAACTAATGTTAAAAGCGTCCTACAAAAACTCCTGAAAACTAACAAATTTTTAGAATGGGCCACAATCAAAATAAAAATCAATGACGTTATTAGCTACATCTGGGGACCCACCGGAAAAACTTGAAAATTCAGGGGAATCTTATGAGACATCTAAAGTTTAGTAGAGTTTAGGGGGGAAAAGTTCTAAATTCAAATTTCACTTTTATGTGTCTCTAAAAATATATTGAAAACAATATCTGCGTATTTTAGTCTATAAAAATTATTTAATGTTATGGGTGATTCAAATCCTAATTTTTGAATAGGATATGCAATCCATTAGAGTTTCTATCAAGTTATAGTATAGTATAATGTTGATCCTACGAAGAAGGTGTGTAGGAAATATTCTAAGTTAGATCCTAGAGTTGTGTGTAGACAATTAAGAGTGCAAATATGGAAAGATAAAGAGAGTGAGCGATTATTTACAAATAAAAAAACTAGTCTTTTAGCTCATGCTAAGCACAATCTTATCGCTATTCATCTATATTTCATCGTGTGTTAATCACTCGTATCTGAATATAATTTAAAAGATTTAATGACTCAACCCCTTCGAAACACGTGAACCCCACCATCCCCCCCGCCCCAATTGAAATTAGAGAACATGTCCTCACCTGGAAATAATGATATTAAACAATTTATATAGAGCTATAATTAAAATTAAGATCATTTAAACTTTTTTTTCATATGAAATGAATAAAATAAAAATAATCAAAATATATCTAAATGCAACTTGAATGAAATTAAGATATAAAATAGTTTAATATTCAAAAAATATTATTCACAAATGATGCCTCACCAAAAAAAAGTTCTAAATCAATCAACCAATCATAGGATGTAATAAGCAAAACATTAAGAAAAGCTCTAATAAATTTTTTTTTGTCCGTCTTAATCATCTTCTTCAAAGTTGAAAGAGCTGTTTCTTTGTCCATCTCTGCAAAATCTAAAACATATTTATTTAGTAAATTTATCATTAAAAAATATATATTAAAATTAGTTAATGTATAAATAAGTCAACCTGATTGTATCCTTTTTTTTTTACTGGTTGTAGGTAAGGTTTTAAATACAGAAGAATCAAGCGTAGCAATAGGTGATATATCTAAAATCTTATATATGCCTTTGCTATTAGAGGTAAATATCGATGTGGATAAGTCTGGATTTAATTCAACAGATTGATTATCAATGGTACCATCCTGATTCAATTTAATTGGTTTCACATCCTATGATAGTAATACATTCGTCTTAGAATAACATAAACATGATTTAATTTTTAAAATAAAGAAACTAATATTAAATTTAGCAAAAACCTTTTTCTTAGAGTTTTTATCAGAAGCATTTCAAGGAGTCGATAAGTCTAGAGTATAGTCAATAGATTAACTGTCATCGCCATCAACCAGTGTCATATCGAGTGATTTATCATCCTTTTGATAAAAATAAATTTAGTATTTGAACAATGAATATATTGCATAAAATCATAGTATATAATGTCATTAACTAGATTATCGAAATGTTACCTTTCCATCAGTTAACAGTAATAGTCCGTTGAGTTTTTCATCGTCCACATTATCATCAACGATTTTAACAACCATGTAATCTTCAATATATTTACTTGTATTAAATTCTGTAACTTTAATATGAAAATGTATATTTCTACCGATTAATCTCTTGATAGTAAGTGAAATAACCTTATTTTCTGCATCATGTTTAAGCAAATATAAAAATAAATTTTAACTTCATCTATTAAATTAAAAAATTTATTAAAATATCAATTTAATTTCGATATAATTTACCAAACCTAGTGAAGTTGCTAATTCTGAAGAACTAATTTTCAGCAAACGAAGAACATTGTGATGGGATATTATAAATGCAGTGATGCATGTTCAATCCATCAATTGTAAGGTAAGTTTGTACCTAAAGTTAAATAACATATTAACGTCATATATTATTTATTCAATTTAACTTTTTTAGACTATAAATTATTGATATTTATAAAATTTATATTATCCTATTTACCTTTCTTCTACATATTTAATTTAACTTTTGTGAGAACTGCAGTAAAGAACGCCATTGATCTCTTTCAACTTGTTATTGCAATCAGCATGAGAAGGATATCGCCAACCCGACATCTCCTCAATTCCCATGATTTGAGCATTGAAAAAAATATTTCTCCTAAAAATAGTATAGATAAACAATATATTCATCAAGTGAATTATAAAAAAAAGCAACAAAAAATAAAGTGCATGATAAATTTATTAAAGTATTAACCTTTGAAGGATTATGTAATGTAATTATATAGTTGTTGTATTATAATTTAAGTTTAATTTAAATTTTGTATAAATCATTTTAGCAATTTAAATTAAATGAAGCAAGCATTTTGTGAAATAATAAGACAACTCTTGTCATCGTATCATATAT
>JBAKGM010000326.1:33660807-33671886 GCA_037177215.1 Asparagus racemosus
TATATTATCCTCATCCTCCTCTCAAAACGTGATGTTTGTACGATAACACAAATGGATAAATACTGTAGTGCTTACTGATTTGTATATCTTATTTGCAGTAACAATCTTTATATTTGAGAAAATATAAAATTTTCCTTCTTGTATTAATTATCTAAGTCATAATGCATCATTCTTACGATAAAAACTATGTACATAAGTGTTCTATTAAAAATTAAATAAAACACATCAAAATTTAAGTAAATTGTATTATTGAAACTTGCTATTATCAATATATATAAAATTTTGAATGTACCTCGTTATCAAGGAGAATAAAGTTAATTCCAGATGAGATTCCTCTGTTTTCGTTGTTCTTCCTACGTTCGAGTGATATTTCTTTTTAAGATGACATCATTTTCATCTACCCGAAGCTCATTTGATGGCATGTATACTGTAATTTTATTATTTTGTCCTGGCATTCTAATAAAATATCCACAAATTAAATTAATAAGAATATAATTTTAAATCAAATGACGCTATGAATTAATAAAATTAGTGACCATAATTAACAAAATATCATAATATAATTTCATAAAATCTTATTAATTATTAATAAATAGCAAAAATAATATGTCAGTCACTAAATTATAAAAATTCCATATCAATAATGGATTTAGTTTTTTTCTGCATTAACAATTGATGAAATGATAATAAACAAAATAATAAATAATTTATAACACCGCCAAAACTTAGCTTAATTTATACGAAGATATTATCTAAAATTATAATAATTGAAAATATGTAATCAATTTATTATATGATGAAAAAATGTTATCTAATCAAATCCTAACTACCTTCAAAATTATTTATATACAATTTCCTATTTTTGATTAATATAGTTTTCAATCAATATAAGTTTCATTTAATATAATTTTAGTTTAACATAAAAATAATTTATTGAAATATGGTTTAAATACTAGCATTAGCAATGGAGAATATAAAATAATTATTGACTTAATTTTACCTGAATTATCCGTCTTATTATATGTAAATATTTTCAATAAAATCTAACCAACATATATTTTATATAATTAGTTAAAATAATTAAATAAATATTATTACAACAAATTTGTAAATAAATAGTTAAATTTAAACCTCTTAAATTACATATTAAATAATTATTTAAATAATAATATAGTAAATTAATAAATAAATAGTTAATTTCAGTTTCATAATGATATTTTGAAATAACTAAATAAATACTAATATAAGAAATATGTAAAGAAATAGTTAATTTCAAATCTTGTAAATTATAGTTTCATAAAACATTAAATAAATTAGTAAATAAATAATATACTTTTATTTTCATAATAATATATTAAATACTCAAATTATAATGAAGATAATAAACATTAAATACATAGTTAATTTTAAATATTAATATATTAATAAGGTAATTATTTTTAAAAATATATATTGTATGGCTTTACTGAATAATAGTTAATTTTTATTTATATTTTTCATTATCAAAAATCTTATTCTTTAAAGACAAATAATAAAAAAATTTAAAAATTTAACCTTTATGTGTATAGATCACGCCGTCGACTAACAAATAATCATATATATAATTTCTACAAAAATTTCAAAAAATATTAATGTAATAGGAAAGTTTTAGTAAATCAGTAAATAAATAATAATATTATTTTAGTTTCATAATTGTATATTAAATAAGCAAATTAAAGTAACCCACATTGGTTATTGGGAATATCTTTAATTTCCAATTCAAGAAATTTTGAAAATCAAGAAAATCATGATATTTTGTATATAGACAATATATATAATTTAAGTAACCTATACTTATAATGTAGTATTAAATTTGGTATGAAAATAAATTTTCATACTTATCTTAAACAATTTAAAATTTAAATTTCTAGAACTAAATAATTTAAAAAAATAAAAACCCACAAAAAAAATTAATTTTTACAAGTATTTAAATATAAATAACAAAAAGTTCAAATTAATTTAGGTATTCATTAATGTCATTTACACTATTTTTAAATAATTTCAAATTTTGTTTATTTCAAAAATGCTATTTAATTTGAAATAAGTTGAAAAATAGGAATATGATCTAAATTTGGTAATTTAATTAAAGACAGATATGTTTCCATTAAATTAATTAGATTATGAATCTATTATATATATATTTGCTAAATTTTGGTAACATAAGTTTGGAATGTTTTCAAATTTTAGTATTTTTTAATTTCATAATTAGCATTAAATTTGGTATAAAAATTAATTTTCACAACTATCTAAAAACTACAAAATTTAAATTAAATTTTGAAATTCCAAAACTAAATAATGAGAAAAAGAAATTTTTAGAATTATTTAAAAGTAAAAATCAAAAAATTCAAATTAATACCACAAATTTGAAAATTAAAAAAAGACCAATAAAAATAAAATTTCAAAGCTATTTAAATATAAAAAATAGAAAATTCAAATTAATTTAGGTATTAATCAATCTCATAATTACTATTTTTAAATAATTTCAAAATTAAATTATTTCAAATATACTTTTAAATTGGGAATAAGTTGGAAAATGGGAACACGATCTAAATTTGGTAATTTAATTAAAGTTAAACATTTTTTGATTAATTTACTTAAATTATGAATCTATTATTTATTAAATTTGGTAACTTGAAATTGGCAACATAAATATGGTAATTTGAAATTTTACCAAATTTTGGTATTATTTAATTTCAAAATTTTGTATCAAATTTGGCATAAAAATAAATTTTCACAGCTATCTTAAAAAGAAACAAAATTTAAATAAAAATTTGAATTTCAAAAATAAAAAAATTTCAAAAAAATGAATTTTTCAGAGCTATATAAAAATAAAAAACAAAAAATATAAATTAATCCACTGAAAATAGGAACATGATCAAAACTTGGTGCTTTAATTAAAGTAATATTTGTTACATTAATATACTTAAAATATAACTTTATTATGCATAAATTTGGTAGCTTCAATTTGGTAAGATAAGTTTGATAATTTGAAATTGGTCTGAAAGTTTTGTATTACTGAATTTACTTTTTACTAAAATTAATTTTATTTTAAACCCAATTTGGTATGATGACAAATTTTCACTACTATATAAAAAAAATTCAGAAATACTTTAAAAAAAATTTAATCTCATATATTTGAAATCAGGACCTGTTGATTTACATGAAATAATTGCAAATTTAATAAATTTTGACAAATATATCTAAAATTAAAATATCCAAAATTGAAATTAATTTCAGAAAATATATTTTTATAATTGATATTTTTTAAAAATTCAATATCTCTTTTTCGAATATATTCAATAAATCAAGTCTAAAGTAAAATAAATTGAATTAAGTCTAAAACTGGGAACATGATATAAATTTGGTAGTTTAATTAAAGTAGAATTGTTTTCCATTAATCTACCTAAAATATGAATTTATTCCACATAAATTTAGTAACTTGAATTTGGCAAGATTAATTTGGTAATTTAAATTTTATCTAAATTTTTTGTGTTATTTAATTTAATTTTTACTCAAATTATTTTTATTTTTAATCCAATGTGGATGAAAATAAATTTTCACAACTATTAAAAAATAATAAAAAATTCAAATTAAATTTGGAAATTAAATTATTTCCGTAAATAGTTTAAATTTAGAAATATTTTAAATTAAAATAATTTGAAAAAAATGAGAACACGATCTAAATTTGGTAGTTAAATTAAAGTAAGTTTTTTTTCCATTAATCTACTTAAAATATGAATTTATTACACTTAAATTTGGTAATTCAAACTTGGTAAGATTAATGTCAATTTTATCTAAAATTTTGGTCTTATTTAATTTAGTTTTTACTGAAATCAATTTTAGTTTTAATCCAATTTGGTATGAAAATAAAATTTCACAACTATCTAAAAATGAAAAATAAAAAATAAAAAATTCAAATAAATTTTTTAAATTCAGAGACTAAATTTTTGGGTAAAAATTTAATTTAAGAAATATTTTGAAAAACTAAAAATAAATTTTCACAACTATCTAAAAACGAAATAAATACTTCCAGTTAAATTTGGAAAATTGAAAACTAATTATTTCAGTAAACATTTTAATTTCAAAAATATTTTAAAAATTGAAAATTCTAATATATTTTAAATCATGACCTCTTGATTTACGTGAAATAATTTTAAATTTAATAAATTTTCAAAAATTTCTAAAATTAAAAAAATTCAAAATTCAAAATAATATCAAAAAAATGTATTTTGTAAAATAAATACTGAATAGTTGTAGAATAAATACTTGAAGTTTTTTCCTCTAAGCAACAAAAGCATTGTTGGTTGATGAGAAAACATTTGTGTTTTTTTCCTAGAATAATGTTTTCCAATGATATTTAAAACTGTAAAAAAAATATTTGACAATTTAAAATAAAATAAATATTGGACAATTGTAGATTATGTACCTAAATTATTTTTCTCCAAGCAATAAAAGAGCCATGGGTTAAAGATAAAAAATCAGAGATTCTTTTTTTCCTGAAGTAATTTTTTTCGAGAAAAATTAAAACGACAACTATTAGATCTAAAAAATACTAATTAAACATATAAAAATAAAAATAACGATTTGAGGGTTGGAGAATAAACATCTAAATAATCTTTCTCCAAGCAAAAGTTCCTTTGGTTGTTGATAAAAGATTGAAGAATTGTTTCTCGAAATTAAAACCAGAGAATTGGAAAAAATTTCAGATAATATTTTGTTTTTGAGAAAAATTAAAACCATAATTTTTTTCATTTTAAAAGGAAATGACGAAATGAGATTATTGAGATTTGATATTATTTGTGATTTTTTGTAATTAGAGTTAGTTACAAAAGATATTGCAAAAGATATAATAATTGATAATAAATTAGTTTTTACTATATATATATTTATTTAAATTAAAGGTTGAGATATTATGGCAACTAAAATGGACGAATTAGATGGGATGACACGTGTCACAAAAATTTCTGTAGGAGGAAGCTGATGTGGCATCCTCTGGTGAGTTTTTAAACTTCTTGGTTTTGCTTTAATGTATACCCTAGTAAATGACTAGAACAATAGGAGAGAAAGAGAGTGGATAAATAAAGAAAATAAAGAATAACAAGGAGGAGAAATAAAGAATACAAGAAAAGAACAAAATCAAGACTAGAAAAACTAACCACAAAGAGGAAAAACTAAAACAAGTAGAATATGGAGGAAATCAAGAGAAAATGGAGAAATTTAGAATTGAATCCACTAGTTGATTTCATTTAGGATTTATGAACTAACCTCTTTTTTTTTAATCATATTTTACTTTAGACTTATTAAGCATATACTATCAAACCACCTAAGGAAAGCATAACCTAGCAAATTATTAACCAAGTAAAATTATCATTCATAAAAAGAACAAGTAACTATATAGTAATTCTAAAATTTATATGTATAACCTATCAAACTACTCAAGATAAGCATAGATTATCAAATTCTTCTTTTACCAATTAGTTCTCTAGTTGATTATCCTAAGTGTAATCATTTAAGCACAAGAGAGCAATTCATAAATTATAAAAGAAATCAAACTAGTTTCATACAATTCTAGAGTTCCTACAAGATTTCGTTGCACTTTTGAAAAATAAAAAAAATAGAATCTAGGCTAGAAAGCATAAAAGAAAGGGGATAAAAATAAAAACTAACTATGAAAATAAGAATAAGATATAAAGATCTAAACTATAAGCATAAAGAAAATTTAACTAATAAAAATAAAAGAGCATAAAAGTAAATTTATACTACAAAAGAAAAAATAAAAATAACAAAAGAACATGAAAAATAAATAACAAAATAAAAGAGCATGACAGTAAATCTAAACTATAAGACATGAAAATAAATCCAATCTATCAACATAAAATAAAAATAAAATCTGAAACATGAATTTCTAAAACAAAAAAATAGAAGAGAAAAATAAAAACTTACTTTGCAAGGGGTTAGCCCCTTGAAAGAAAATCTTCATCTTCATCTCCATCAACAAAGAAGAAGAAAAAAATTTTAAAAGTTGAAAAAACTATTTTTATGAATTGCAAACAAAGTTTATAATTTTAGAAGGTCTTCTCAATTACATTCCTCTCCAAATAGAGATTATTACAAAATTTTCTACCCTCTCAAACCCTCACTCTACCCCTCTATTTATGGATAATAAGAGCCTCTCACAACCCTTAGAAAGACAAGGGGTGCATTCGGTCCGGATACAGCTCGGATATGATACTTACCATATTTATATTCGCTTACCCATCTCGGATATGGATACAGATTTAGATATATCTCAGTAAGGAAAATTCATATCCATATCCACCAAAATTGGATACTGATATGGATATACATTCGGATTTATAAGCAGATAAGCATGCGGATTCAAAATGGATATGAGAAACTAGATGGTATTGAAAAAAATATAGTTCATGTGATACAAAAGAGTTCATTAATATGTTCACAATATTTGAAAAGCTAATATTAGATATATTGATCATCAAAATTAACCAAAAATCCATAGTCTGAGGATTAAAACTATCATAGCAGTATACCTGAAATGTATTCAGATATTTTGGATACGGATCAGGATATTTCACTACAAAGCCATATCCATAACTATATCCTGTCGGTTATAAATTTGAGTAATCATATCCATATCCTAACGGATACAATTACGAATATTTACTCAAATACGGATACAGTTTAGCGCCCCTAATTGTCTTGGCCCCTGAATAACCCGCTCAACCATATGATTTGGCTTAGGCGCTAAGTAACCCTCATAACTATAGGATCTCTCAAAATAATCTACACTATAGATTTAATAGTTGAGAGATAGGCTTTGTGGGCTTCATTTTTCTTGCATTTAATTCATTTAAAACTATAGCGCTTCTCTTGAATGCTCTTGGGCGTTTTAGGATTTAGCTCAGGCTTCAAATAATTGAATATATATTACTTAAATTTGGATTTCTTTCATAACCTACTACAGCTGACGAAATTTCTAGAACCTTCCAATCTGGATGGCTTTGTCTCGTCAAAATAGGTGATTTTCATATACAATATGTTAAAATCTACTTTCTGGATTGGGAGATAATGCATTTTCTTTGCGGTTGACCATCTTGAGTACGAAATTGACCTTTTTTTCTAGATTTGAGTTAATGCTCAATTGCAGGTAAAGTTATTGATAAATACTGACCAAGAATGTAATGAGTGATGAGATTTTACTTTAAAACTTAGTCATGGGCTTTAGATTTAGAATTCTAGGTTTCATTAGAGAACTTTTGAGCTCGAGAGAATTTTCATTTGAGGACTTATTCAATAATTATTTATTACCTATAAATTAAGATAAAAAATATTATTAGCAGATATATTTATTCAAATAAAATAGATAATCATGATATAAAAGTGTAATAAAATATAATGATTAGCCTAGTACTAGGACGAGGACAAATGAGTTTGTTTGCTCTATAGAAATTAAGATTCTTATATTGTGGAATCTAAGGCTAGCAATAACTCTTTTTCTTAGTCTCTATAAATATAGCCGAAGCCTTTCATGAGAATTCACCAACTTAAGGTCGCATCATCAAGGGAAAGAACCGATGGTTCTTTATTATGCTGCTGGTAATTGACTCACTATTTTGTTTCTCTACATTTTAGAGATTGTATTCAATTCACCCAATAATAACTGTAAGCATTGAGACAAGCTCTGCAAATCGTAGAGATTGGTAGAGAGATTAAGTGCTTTCTGGGGTGTAATTTAGGATTGAGTGATTGAGAGATCTCTATAATGTATTCCTCACAATTTACTAAAATTATTCTCCTCCTTCACCCATGAATGTAGGCTACAAGCCAAACCATATTTCCATGTGTTATTTGTATTCTTGATACTTTCTTGCACTTTTTATGTAATTGATATTAGTTTATTCCTGGGAATTTATCGTAACAAAATAGTATCAGAACCATGATCTATCAGTCAGAAAAGAAGATGACGACAACCACTACGAAGTGGGATATTGAGAAGTTTGACACAACATCAGTTTCAGCCTTTGGCAAAGTTAGGATGATATCTGTGTTGATACAGAGTAGATTGAGAAATGCTTTGTTTGGAAAGTCAAAGAAATCGGCTACCATGTGTGAGGATGATTAAAAGGAGTTAGAAATTTGTGGTTCAGCTCTTCAGCAAGATAAGATTATGAGAGTTTAGAGACCATATCCCGTTCAAGTAAAAGATGTACCTTACAAGCAGCAAGAAGAGCAGGAATAGACTATTGCTAGAGATAAGTCTAGATGAGATATTTGACCACAGTGGAGATATAAAAATATAGTAGCTTATACATCCTCAGTTGATGATTATGTATTAATTTGGTATTTAGGAACTATTTAAAGTGATGACTCTGCGGAGTGGTTAGTTACTCATGCAGATATTCAGTCGATATGTTGCCAAGTCTCTTTCAGTTTATGAGTCAAAGAGGTTCTTAGACTTGATCAGCATGTGCCGCACTTAGTGCCCTGTCGGGCTTTTGGAGAAAGTGAAGTAAGTAAGTTAGCTTAATTTGGAGTGAGAATTTTTTTTAAGTATTTGAATCAAGGTAAATATTATTACAGATGATTCAAATCCTAATCCTTAAATAGGATATGCAAATCAAATTAGAGATTTATTAGCTATGCCTGGAAGTAAGATAAGAATAAAAGAGTTTGTTTATTCTATTAAGATTGAGATTTATTAGCTATGCCTAGTAGTAAGATAAGGATAAAAGAGTTGTTTATTCTATTAAGATTAAGATTTTTATTTTGTAGAATTTGTGTCTAGCAACAATTCTTATCCTTAGTCTCTGTAAATATGGCAAAAGCTCTTTGATGAAAATTCAGCCAAATTAGGGTCACAACATCAAAAGAAAGAACGGATGGTTCTTTACTAAGGCTACAGGTAATTGACTCTCTATTTTATTTCTTTATATTTTAGAGATTGTATTCGATTCACACAATGGCAGCAGTAAGTAAGTGAATACATACTGAAGCAACAAATTCAAGAGGTTCTTAATTTCGCTCTCTATTTGGTTGGCTCTACATGTCGTAGAGATTGCTAAAGAGATTAAGTATTTTTTTCAGGTGTGATTTAGGATTGAATGATTGAGAGATCTCCATATTGTTTTTCTCACAATTTAGTAAAATTATTCTCCTCTACACACGTGGGCGTAGGCTACAAGCCAAACCATATATATCCGTATGTTATTTGTGTTCTAAATATTTTTCTGCACTTTTTATATGATTAATATTAGTTTATTCCTGAGAATTTGTCGTGACATTTAATATGGAGAAACATGTTATAAATCATAAACATATAATGCATAGAACAAGTTAAGAGTTAGGATGCCATAGAGCAACTTGAAGGCTAGCCCCCACTAGACTTCTACATTTTAACATACGATTTCCACTGATTAATTAGAAAATCTTTAAATATTTTGATGTGAACAATTGGTGCTATTTAATTATGTGTGTCATTACCTAACCTTGACCCCTTGTGCAGGTTCTCTTCTTTTGTTTAATCAAGATTATTCTCTTTTATGACATATGGCAGTCCTTAATTCTTATTCCTTGCTTGTAATTTGCGGTAACTGACAACTTAAAAATATAAATAAAAGTTAACAAGCAGCCACTGATGGTGTCATTTGGCTAATATTTATTTTCTATTTGTGATGGTTTAGCATGCTTTTCTTTTACAGAATAAAGTAGTTTGGTATATGTAGACAAAGTTCAACTAACAGAGATCGTAGAAGACACGGTGATAGGGATGCCAAAGGTCCCGAACATGAATTTCGTGGGATTAATTTCATAATTCAGCTTTAGATGGGTTCAAATTTATACTTGAGTTTTTTTTTATTAGGGAGATAAGATAGATTATATTTATTTAGTACAAGTATTAACCCTGTGCTCTCACGGATTGTTTGTGACGCCCCAAGATAATCCCACATCGGATGTGGAGACAAATGATTAAGTGTTTATATAGTAAAGCTAAAAGCTCAAGTGTAGTATCGGCTAGTTGATTTTGGTAGTACATTGAGTCAAACAACGCGCTACACTCAGTGGGTCCCACGACTTGCAGGCGCCAATGGGTCCATGGGCCTGGGGCATGACAAATGGTATCAGAACAGTTGCCAGCGTGAAGTGTGGAGCAAAGTGCTATGCGGGGCTAAATGCTATACCGCGTGAGCACGGTGGAGCCACGTCTAGAGCCCGTAGGACCCACCTCCGGAAGTGTGAAGCTAAGTGCCATGTAGGGCTAAGTGCTACACCGCGTGAGCGCAGTGGGAGCCACCTTTAGAGCCCGTAGGAGCCACCTCTAGAGTCCATATTGCTTGACGATACTGGGATGTGCCAATTGTCATGTCAGGAGGACATTGGATATGTAAGGTGGGGTGATTGTGATGCCCCAAGATAGTCCTCCATTGGATGTGGAGACAAATGATTAAGTATTTATATAGTGAAACTAAAGTCTCAAGTGTATGATTAAGTGTTTATATAGTGAAGCTTAATGCTCAAGTGTAGTATCGGGTAGTCGATTTTGCTAACGGTTTGAGCCAAACAACACGCTACATTCAGTGGGTCACATGGTTTATGTAGGCATTCAAAATTGCTTATTAGTACATGAATATGACTGACAATCGATGACTCATCTGACGAGCGATCAAGAACCGCTAACGATGTAACTGCGCCGCAAAACGCATAAAGCGAGTCGACGAGCGCATGAAGTGAATCGGCAAGGCGTACAAGTCAATGAAGTGATGAATTGTGGAATAAATCCAACGACAAAGCTTCAGATCAGCGAGTTCTTACAAGGCGAGTCGACCGGACTCAAACGTCGACGAGATGGAATCAACCGGACTGGAGCGTCGACGGAATTGAACTGATCGACGTTGCAATCAACCGAACTCAAACGTCAATGGAACTGGACTCGGATTCAAATGCCGGACGAACGAGATTAGAAAAGAACAGAAAGGCCAAATGAGCGTCTCGGCTCAAGCCGAGGCACCATTTGGTGCCCCGGCC
>JBAKGM010000326.1:33671986-33685191 GCA_037177215.1 Asparagus racemosus
TGGGTGGTGCACCGCTCTGTGGTACACATAGTATTTCGGATCATTGGTCCTCTATGCTTCCTCTTGATCTTGGATCGGAGGCAGCTTGATCTTGTTATTCTCCATGAGGTATTTGAAAATACCAAGAACCTGGTCTTCCTTAAAAGAATAGACTTTGGAGAATTTTGAAGTCCTTTGCTTCTGTGGCTGTTGCAGCACTCGCTGTTGGACAGTTTGGTTTGCGTCCCTAACTTTCGTCTTCCCTTTCCCTTTGCCGTGTGGGACAAAATTTTATTTGTGAGCGTATGTTGACTGCTGGCCTTTTTCTACATTTTTCCTCTTAAGGAATCGCTCGACCTGCTCCCCATGCAGCTTTAAATCCTTCCAAGTCTTGGATGGCGCTGTTCCCATTGCTTCTAGCACATCCAACGTTAGGTTATTGTGGCAGGTTTGGAGGATAAATTCCTCAGTTATCGGGTCTCGGCAGTTCATTGCCTTGTTTCGGAACCGCTTGACGAAGTTATCTACAATTTCTCTGTCCTTTTGCTTTTTGTCAAACAATGTCCCGATGGATATCTTGGTGTCATCGTCAAAGAAATTTACGAGGAACATGGATTCCATGTCATCCCAACTAGTAACGCTGCCCAGTTTGAGACGGCGGTACCAATAGAAGGTAGCTCCACGAAGGGTGCCAACGAATGACCGAACTATCAGGGGTTCGTTTCTAGAAATTACCCCCAAGTGAGACTTGAAGTAAATCAAGTGCTGAGTGGGGGACCACTTTCTGTCAAATGGCGTGAAATTGATCAGATTGAACTTTGACAGATATGGGATCGACTCCCACTCTCTGGGGTAGGGATACGGTATTCTGGTCTTCTTCACCTCTTAGATGGAGATCAATGTGTTGATCTTGCTCTTAAGGTCTTTGATCTTCTCGTTTTCAAAGGCTACATTGCCACTGGTATTCTCTTGGACACCTCAGCATTCTGTTCTTCAAGGGGTTGCCTTACACCGCGGTCTTCCTCATCAAAGTCGCTGTCAACATGATTGATGTTATTACGACGACTGGTCTCTCCTTGACGGTTCGTCAGCGCCTGGATTTGCTGGTCATGCATTTCACGCATCTACTGCATGGCCATCTCTATCTCGAACTTAAAATTTTCTTTCTGTTTGGCCATTGCCTCTTTGAGCATCTTGGCCACCTGTTTGGCACTGATCATCAGGGTTTCTCATGGTTGCCCCTCACTAGAGACTGTGTTATCGGAAGCCAGGGCGGAGCCAGTATCCGACACTTCATCTTCTGATGGCAGTCCCTTTAAAATATTATCATAATGGGGATGCCAAATGGTTTCGATCTGCAATCGAGTTATTCGATCGGATGCTCGGGGACCAGTATGGGTTGTCGTCCTTCTACTCGTCATGTTATTTATGACTCTGGGCAATTCATCACTTCGAGCCACTGATCTTCTCTTGCGGAAGCATTGGGAGCTAGGCTTTGGTAAGCCGTCGCCTAGTCTATCGAAGACGAAAACCCTATCTAGGGTTGCATGGCTGTAGCTACACTCCGATAGCACTGCTTTGATAAGCCTAGAGCAGGGGCAATGCGCAGGTTTCTCAGGAGAACTCCTCTTTCAGGATCTCCTCGTACCCCCAGCATGATAGTACAGCTCGTCGGCATGAGTGCCGGAGTAACCTATCATGCGTTGAGACGATCTCTCAGGTATAACGTCATCGTAATCAGATGAAAACGTCTCCTTTTGAGGATGGACTGCTTCATCAAAGCTACCAAAAGTGACTCGCCTTGACATCCGCCTATGTGGGCGTGAAGTCTCAGCAGACTCTCGGACTTCGATTCTGAGTTCGGTAGGTGCAGCTGGAGATGCCCTGAGGTGGGTTCGACCTCCTGCACGAGAAGTGACCCGTGATTCCCTCAATGGACCGAGTCATTCCTTGATGGTCAGCCTACTGGTCGTGGCGGAGGTAGGCTTGGCTGGAAGTTTGGAGGTGGACGCCGTTGGTGGCTTTGGCGTCGTGGCGGCTTTGGTTGGGGCGCCGGCTGATTTTAGCTTTGTCACCGGAGCAGTTGCCATTGAGACGCCTTCACTCTTTGCTTGGACGTCGGGGTAGGAGTTGGCATGCCGACGGGCTTGTGCTTGGATGCCATATTTGTCTGGGTGCCTTCTGCTTTTGGCTTGGGTGTCGGGACAGTAATTGAAGTGTCAGCAGTCTTGGGCTTGGAGGCCGTGACTGCTGAGACTTGAGTGCTGGTGGATCTGGGCCTCCAAACCTGGCGGCGTGTCGGTGGCTTCTTTGCCATCTCCTTCTTCTTCAATTCACGAGCTTGCTACACCAATGCTCGTGCCTGTGCGAGAAGTGCATGACGCTTCCCGATGTGCTCTTGCAGCGTAGAATGGTTCTGTTTGACTCGGACCCATTCATTGGTTGACGGCTTAGAGGGACCGTCGATAATCTGAGGCCGGAGCCTCTGGGTAAGTCTGGAACTTAGATCCATTTCGTAGTGGATCCCATCCATCAATTCCATGGCCTTGGTGAACCTGCGGGCCATGCTTTGTCGTCACCTCTAGCGGGCTCGCTTGGAGAGTGCGGGCACGTCATCGGCGGTCATCTCGGGCACCGGGGGAACTTAGGTTTCGGGCGCCAAAGGGAATTTTCCACTACGGGTGGCAGCGGGGTTGGACTCACCGTCCTGGGACTCTTCATCTAAGGCCTATTGGATTCTCCTTGTAGCGGAGACTTTCTTAGAGCGGCGGGGAGAACTAGATCTGGAGGAGGAGGAGAGGTATTCCTCGAACTTCTGCTGGTTAAATTTGAACTCGACCTCTTCTTCCGCCGGGATTGAAATCCGCGGCTGTAGCACGACGACCTCAGATTTGAGGCCGGTGGCTCCCACTGTGGTCGCCAGCTTGTTCGCGGGGAATAAAGCTGCTGATTTTTCCATTGATCTAAATCTGTTACACCTTAATGGAATTCCAAACAAATTCAAATAAAGAGATTGCCTTTTTATAAGGCTTACAATGAAAAAATCAAATGAAGATTACAACTTTAAACCAATTGAACAAACGCGGGATCCGTTTATCGGATCCTCGCTTGCGTGGGTATCTTTGCCTGTGACGGGGACTTGTTTTGTCCGTGGACACCGCGCAATTCTGATCCAAATGGAGATCTAGATTCTGGATCTGTAGATCTGGGGGTTTTATTTCACAAAGGAAATAAAATGTCGACGGGGATCAGCTCACGAAGGAGGTGATCGCCGGAGCTGGTGAGATCTACCAGGAGAAATCACGCGCTGGACCTGGACTAAGACAGAGCTTAACCTAGAGGGTATATCTGTAAATCTGACCTAGATCGCTGTAGATCTGAGCTCACCTCCTTACCTCGCGATGTAGATCTGGCATAGACCAGTTCGTCGCTTGCACGGGCTGTGGATCTAACCTTTCTCTCCTTCGCCGGTGCTTGGATCTGTGCAACAAGGACTCGTAGATCTCGCATAAGGCTTTGCCAAAATCCTAGAATTTCCAACCTTTAGAACTGAACCCCCTGGCCTATTTATAGGCATCTGAACAGGGGAGTCTGCCGAGGCAGGTGCCTCAGCACTGTGGCCGAGGCACCATTCGTGCCTCAGCCTTGACAGAGGCACCAAACGGTGCCTCGGCCTGAGCCGAGGCGCCCCATTTGGTATTATTCATCACCGTTCTGGTCTGGTTCGTCTGGTATCTTGTCTGATCTGGTTGCGTCGAGTCCAAACCCGGTTGGTTGTCGTGCTGACTTCGGCATCCGATCAGTATAGTTCTGTCGACGCTTAAATACGGTTAATTCCGTCTCGTCGACGTTTGAGTCTGGTTGACTTGCCTTGTTGAATCTTGCTGATCTGAAGCTTCGTCGCTAGATTTATTCTACGATACATCGCTTCGTTGACTCGTACGCCTTGTCGACTCACTTTATACGCTCGTCGGCTCGCTTTATGCTTTTTGTGGCGTCGTTATGTCGTCAGCGATTCTTGGTTGCATTGTTTGATGGGTCGTTGGTGTCAACCCACCATCTTGAGTCTTGTTCGGGCACTGATGAGCAATTTTCAATGCCCACACCCGAAAAGTTAGATAGCCTGGCCTGATGTTTGTCAACCAATTGAAGCAGCCGATATCAAGTAAAGTCCGAATTGCCCTCGGTCTTTCTTCGTCAATCAAAGATTGCCCATACTGACCAGAGAATTAGGGGAAGCATCTAGAGAAGACCCAGTCCTTGTGAATTTCCAGCTACTTCCTTATCTCTGGCAATCTACGCCCCTACCATTTGCAGTCCTCTAATGATTGAAGTAAGGGGATGGATAGATCTGCGAGCCTTTGTGCTGACATCATATCAGGGCGATGAAGAACAAAACAGGCCATCAAATAGGTGTATGGGAGCTCCACCTTGACGTGAGGAATCTTATCTAAGAGTTCGCCTTTTCCCTGAGCAAAGGCATTGACTATCTGACAAAGCCCCCGGTGAATGTTAGCCACCATCACTGGAAGAAGGGACAGTTCCTTCTTGTGGGCAAGCTGAACCGCGGGATAAAGTACCTCCAATGGTAAGACATCGCTGAACTAATACAGCACTGCACACTTCTTCAGCCAGATGTTGAGGAAGCTGGCTAATAGAGTCACTGGTCAGATTGGCTTCACCGCATGCTATAAGAAGGTCGAAAACTTGGTCCCCACAGAAAGACCACTCTCGGTGCTACCCAGGGTATAGGATTTGACGCCGGATTTCCTAATCAACTCATTAACTTCTGAAGGAGTGAGAGGGGCCAACTCGCAAATCTCTTTGCCAGGAAGGCCATCCAAGTTACTGAATAAGTAGCACGCGAACTGCTTCAGGCCTATCTGTGACTTCTTCTTCACTAACGGCTCAATCTGTGCCAGGGCAACATGATAATGGCAGGCGAGGTCCCACAAAGTGTCATAGCGGCCAGGCATGCGATCCCTCAACTGGCCCAATTCTTGATTTGAAGGGAAGTACTCCTGATATATGGTCTTCCCCATGGGTAAACCCGAAACCCAATGCATCTCATGGAGAGCTAATCCCAGCTCACCATGCCTAGTCAAGAATGTGTTCGAATCAAGATCGTAGAGCTTGGATAAAGTGAAGAAATAGCTGGCGCTGATTGGAAGCCCCTACATAGTGGCACGGACTGCGACATATAAGCCACAGGCACAAAACTCCTCGCCCCATCGGCCAATAACGTAACTCATCGAACGAGTCCACCAAAGCCTGTCCGCAGAGTGAACCCAGCCGTAAGATTTGTGATGGGACACTGGCATCTCTCGTCCCAGCTGTGCGAGACAATTCTTCAAAGTCTGAGCAGTGGTGAAAAATTCGTCATGGGGCAGTGAGTCTACCCCTAATATGCCGGAGCGTAATCCGACAACACAGCTCCTGAGTGAGCCTGGGATTGACTGGTGGGTAATGAACCCACAGTGAATGCAGTCAAGCTCCTCCGTCAAACACCACGACATCTCCCGTGCTACGGCCTGGTGCCTCAGCTCAGTCAAACAACGATGGTGGGGTATCCGCGGGAGGTATAAGAACCCTCCATCATCCTTGTGCAGCCATTGCTCACTCAATGAAAGTTGTATCCAGGTCCTCGACGGAATTGCCAAATAGATAATCTGTCTTCCTCAGAGGCTGAGTAGAACTGATGTCCCTCGCAAGTGGTGCGTCATTCATCAGTAGTCTCAGTATACGAGGGATCCCCTCAAGTACCACCTGGGTCACCTCCGCCGGCGTATCCGGTGCAAACTGAGGCAAAGTCAAAATGACGGGGCTATCACATGTGGAATAGTGCTCGCCACGACGTCCGTCAATAGTGTGAGAAGAAAACACTCTAGAGGGATACTCGACTGAAATAGAAAAATCAGGACGGGTTAAACTCAACTATAGAATATATTTCGAGAGAAATGTAAGGCGTTTAACTCATCTCGCAAATCCGTGAGATAGAGTCACGACCTCATAGCGGGAGAACCGATTCCGGAGGCATTACGGTCACGTCGGACAATATACCCCGTCATGTAAATGAAGTGACGGGATATCCTATCCTATCAACCGCAATACAACGTAGAATTGTTCCTGTTGTCACCCGAAATGTAAGCGTTGATCCTCACTAAGGAGGAAGGCTCTTCCTAATCACCACACCAAGGAGAGAGAACCGGGGACGTGATATGCGTATTCAAGCTGTGTAAGCGTCGATCCTCACCAATGAGGAATCAAGGCTTTTCCCAATCGCCTCACTGAGGAGAATGAAGCAGGGATGCAGTATGTGAATGCAAGCCGTGAGTGTGCAAAAGGACGAGAAAGGCTCATTGACAAATCATGGGGGTACTTCCTCACGTGAAGGGGTAGTCGGCTAGCTCCTCGGAGTGCTTGATCTTCCCGACGACATCGTAAGCTGCAATAAGACGAAATAAAGTCCGATATGAAGTCAAAAAAGCTAAAAAAATTAGCAAAAATGTTAAAAAATGATAGGAAAAAACTCGTTTTGGTCAGGTCGAGACCCATCGACCATGGCTGAGGCACCAATGGTGCCTCAGCTCAACCGAGGTAGCACCAGGTGCCTTGGCCTAGCGGAGACACCACCAGGTGCCTCGGCCATGGCGGAGGAGCCCAGCACCTCAACCAGGTTGAGCCGCCTGGCCGCGGCTCGACCATGACTGAGCCCCCTATGCACGCACTCAAAGAAAAAAAGAAAAAAAGAAAAGAAAAAGAAGAAGGATAAAAAAAGACAAAAGAAAAAAAGAGAAGAAAGAGAAAGAGAAGAAGAAAAGAAAAAGAAGAGAGAGAATTATCTTTTTTTCAAAAACCCTAGCTTTTCTTTTTTGATCAAAACCCTAATTGTGATCAAAACCCTAGTTTCTTTATCAAAACCCGAGCCTTGTATATCTATCCATAGATTAAGGGGGGTTTACCTGAGAAAAAGTGGAAGGGATCTTGTCACCAATGTATCTCAAATTGAAGGAGATGAAGCGACACAAGGCAGGAAAACAAAAGAAGAAAAAAAGAAAAAAGGGGGGGCTATGAGAGAGGAAAAGAGAGGAGAGGGGTTTTTATAACAGCTCCAAGTGGACCCAAATCAGCTCCAATTAGAACTCTAATCAGACCCTAATTAGGAATTCTAATTGTAGCCCTATCTAGATGCCAAAACGGTGCCAAATCAGCCTATTAATTGGCTCCTCTTCTCCCCAACATATCTGAGGGATCCCAAACATTTATTCAACAAAATTATTATCTCATGAAGGCTACTTCACATCCGGTTCACTTTATTCAAGCCCTGGAAATACTCCAAGAAAGTACACTAGTATAAACTGTTTCCTATTTCGGCTGAGAAGTTCTAGGAAAATATTTTTATTTTTAAGAATAACTCGTCGATACTCTAAAAAGGTATACAAGTATAAACTAGTTCCTATTTCGGCCGAGAAGTTCCTAGAAAATATTTTTATCTTTAGGATAACTTGTTGATACTCTAAAAAGGTATACGAGTATAAATTGTTTTCTATTTTGTCGAGAAGTTCTTAGAGATTATTTTCATAAAATACTCTTGGACAACCCGACAACCTCCAAACTGGTATATGAGGATAAACTAATCTCTGAAAACTCTAGTGAACACACGAGTATAAACTGTGTTGACGTCGGGCAATGCGTCGCCATCGGAGGATTCACTGTTCAACAGATAGATTCCAAGCAAAATTGGACGCCGATCGACGTGTCACACTCGCCAATCGAAGGCTAAATTCCACACACATTTCGACGCCAATCAACGCATCACAATGAAGAATTCCCTGATCAACCGACGAGTCTCGTAAAAAGTTTGATGGTCAGTTGTATGACAACTCACCGACACGAGTCAGAAACAAATGAACTCAATTAGCTTCAGCTCAAGATTCCGACAATGGTCAAGCAAAAAAAATGCAGCACCGTAACACCGTTAGCTATCCTGCAAAGCACTGGAGACTCTGAAAGGATTGGAGGAATCAAATGTTGGAGCTAATCTTAGAAGAAATTCATCTATCGGTTTCAGGTCGAGATCTCGACAACGGTCAGACAAAAAATGCAGCACTGTAACACCTTCAACTATCCTACAAAGTACTGGAGAATCTGAAAGGATTGGAGAGATCGAACACTGAAGCCATTCTCAAGTCCTGTTACACCGACTGAAGGTTGGGGCTAATCATATCCAAAGTATTCCAGGCTCGTCTAAAAAGGATCGAGATTGAGATACTTTGGAGGGGGTATCTGTAGGCGTCGAAAATTACTTATCAGTACCCGAATATGACTCGTGACGGTGGGTTGACAATCGACAACTCATCTAACAATGCGATCAACAATCGCTAATGATGTAACTGCGCTGCAAAACGCATAAAGTGAGTTGACGAATGCATGAAGTGAATCAGCAAGGCGTACAAGTCAATGAAGTGACGAATCGTGGAATAAATCTAACGACAAAGCTTCAGATCAGCGAGTTCTTACAAGGCGAGTCGACCAAACTAGAACGTCCATGAGACGAAATAACCTGGACTCGAGCGTCGACGGAATTGAACTAATCGACGTTGCAATCAACCAGACTCAAACGTCGATGGAACCGGACTCAGATTCAAATACCGGATGAACGAGATCGGAAAAGAACAGAAAGGCCAAATGAGTGTCTCAGCTCAGGCCGAGGCACCAGATGGTGCCCCAGCACAGTAAACCCCGACCCTCTCCCCTATAAATAGGAGAGGGGGGGTCTCATTGTTCAAGGTTGGAAAAATTCGCCTCTCGTGCACAGATTTGAGCATTTGTTAAGAAGAAAAGTTAGATCTAGATCCCATGCAAGCGAAGAACGCGTTTCACTCCAGATCTACAAGGCGAGGAGAAGAGATCCAGGTCAGATCTACGATCCTACCCTCTGGATTAAGCTTCGTCTTAATCCCAGGGTTGTGCGTGACTTCACTTTGTCGATTTCACCCACTTCGGTGATCATCTCCTTTGTGAGTTGATCCCCGTCGGTGTTTATTTCCTTCATGAAATAATCATCCTAGATCTGTAGATCTAGCACCTAGATCTGATCACGCGGTGGTCCACGGACGGAATAGAGTCCCCGGCACAGGCCAGGGCACCCACGCAAGCGAGGATCTGATAAACGGATCTCGCGTTTGTTCATTAAGGATAAAAAGTTATATCCTTTTCGATTCACATTGTAAGCCTTATAAAAAGGTGACATTTTTATTGAATTTTGTTGTAAGCGACTGAAGTTTGAAACAAGTTCAATCAATAACAATCAAACCAACTTTCCCCACGAATAGTTTACACTTGCCATCGGGCTCACGGGCCCGAGGCATAACATTGTTTGATTTCTTTGATTTGAATATGTTGATTTATACACCATTGGAATATGTTAAGTTACCCTAGTGGAATAAGATAGATGGTCGATCATCTTCGCATTAAATGCTTATGAAGGAAGAGACAATGAATACATCTTTTTGATATGTTATGAGAAGAAGGGAATATATTTTTTTATCAATTAAAGTTGATAGTTTGAATAATAGGGTTTTCCATAGATAAATTATAATTTTTAAGTTTAAAATTTAAAATTAGATAGGTTAACCATCAATCTCCATTATAAATCTAAATAAAAATTTATAATTTTTAAAAACTAAAAATGACTGGGATTTCAATATCCCGAGATTTTAATCAATGCTCATGTTCAGTTCACCTAGGCCACGAATGATATTAGGTGCTCTAATCCCAAATGGATAGTATGAAGTTCCACCACCACCTAGTAATAAGTACATAGGACTTCCCATGACCATTATACCCTCCAACCTCATTCATTCCCCACACTAATACTATATTATAATATTACAATATTATGTGTTAAGTTAAGGGGATTATTTGTAATTTTAGATTTTTAGGGTGCTGTTTGTAATTTTTATTCCTTTGAAAGGGTTGGTTTTAAATTTTTTAGGGGGCTATTTTATAAAATTTTTATGGGGTTATTTGACATTTACAAAGCTTTTGGGGAGGTTTTGCAAATTTTAAATGATGTTTATAATTTTTGAAACATTTAAGGAACCGCTGTAAACTTTTTAGGGAGTTATTTGTAATATTTCAAAATTTTTAGTAGGATGTTTATTATTTTTGGAATTTTCACAAGGATAATTGTAAATTTTCAAAGAGTTGTTTGTAAAATTAAAGGGATATTTGTGATTTTTAAAACTTTCAAGGGGCTGGTTGTAAAATTTTCAAAGAGTTATTTATATAATTTTAGGAAGTCGTTTGTAATTTTTGAACTTTTCATAGGACTTTTTGTAATTGTTTATTTTCTAGGGATTGTTTGTAATTTATGAATTTTAAAAGGGCAGCTTATAATTTTCTAAATTTTATGGTGGAATTTCTAATTTTTAGAATTTTTTGGTGTTTATTAATAGTTTTTGAATCAAATGGGTTATTTACAAATTTTTTATTATTATATGGGCCTATTTGGAATTTTAGATTTATCATGAGGTTATTTCTAATTTTTAGATTTCGAGGTCATTTTGTAATATTTATATTTTGAAAGGGGTATTTGATAATTTTCTAATCTCGAAAATCCCTTTTATATAAAGGTGGACTTTGATTAATAGAAATTTTAAATTATTGATAGTTTTAATTTGAAGATTCTTAGGTAAAGAGGATTAGAAAGGAGAATTTTGAATATTAAAATTTTCAATTATTGATTATTTTCATTCATTTAGGATTCTTAGATGAAGATTTGATTAGATGTCAATATGTGTTAATGTTTGATAGGATAGATAGGTATGTGACCTTTTTTTTAATTACTATTGGCATGTTTTTGAGCAGTTCACTAATTTATATATAAAGGAAGGATACAATTAAGAGATTTTTTAAATTATCTGTAGACGTATAATTTAATTAGGATTATCAAATATTTAATTATTTATAATTATGTATAGTTTTAATTTAATGAGGATTCATAATTAGGTAAATATAAGATTAAGTGTCCACATGTCATATTTTGATAGGATGAAGGACACATGCCATGTATGTAGATGACACATGACATATATTTAGATGACACACGTTAATTTTTTATGCCTCGCCAATGTCTCATTTTATATAAAGGAGGGAAAGGATAGATAATAATATGGATATTTATAATTTGATTAGGATTACCAAATATTTGATTATGGGAATTTTCTAATTATGATTAGTTTTAATTTGATGAGGGTTCTTAATTCGGTAAAGATAATATTACACGTTCACATGTCATCTTCTAATAGGATGAAGGATACATGACTATTTTTTTAATATGACATATTTTATGCATTTAGATGACATGTGCCATTTCTCTGTTCCTTTAGGAAAACCACTAATTTTTGAGAATTTTCTAATTATGGTTAGTTTTAATTTGATGAGGGTTCTTGATTAGGTGAAGTTAATATTAGGTGTTCACATATCATCTTCTGATAGTGTGAATGACACATTGCTATTTTTTACTATGATACATATTATGTATTTAGATGACACATGTTATTTCTTTGTGCCCTTAGGATAACCACTAATTTCTCATTATATATAAAGGAGGGATATAATTTATTATATAGTAAGATAGGTTACATTTATTATGTAGAAATATGTACATAACTGTGCATGATACATGGTCGTGTGTTTGTTCTTTGTTCCGTGAAATGAATTAATGAACAATGAAAATACAATTTTATAATATATGCAATATATATTCACAAATGGAAATGCCAAACACATGTTTGAAAAGTATTTGTTAAACCAAAAAGTAAACGGAAAGATGTTCGAATATTGAAAATTAATTATAAGTAACTGGAAAGTGAATCAGATCGTATCAACTTTTAAGCTCTTTGTTTTCTCTCTTTTTAAAGAAGATATTCTAGAAAGTCCGTAAGTCTTATCATTGTTTTCTAGGAAGTACTTAACTTTTTCTTTCTTGACGGTGAAGCCCTCGACTTTTACTTTTCATCTTCACCATTAGCCCTTACCTGCTCTCTGTAGCTTGTACGGGGCAAATTTGTCAAAAGAGATGAAGGTACTCTAAGGAGCAACTAAGTTTTACTGTTTTCTTCTAAAAAGTAACCTAGCTTTTTTTTTAAAACAACCAAGTGTGAGGAAAAGCAAGCATAAAAACAGATTCAAAAATATACAGAACAAACTATGCAGGAAAATAAGGAAATAGCAGAACGTTAGAGAGATCATTTCTAATAAATTACAAGTTATACTTTACAGAAGTGCCGAATTGCCCTCTAATCTGAGGACTGGCCTTGAAGAGATTATGCCCCATCTACGGTAGCGTTGGGTCTGCACAAATCTTCCGAGAATGAGACGGTTTCAATGCACAGAAGTGCTCTCTTCTGTTGAACACCTCGACCACCACTTCAGTTCGCGAGCAACTTCAAACGTAATAGCTTAGAGTTGTAAAAGAGGAAAACAAGAACAGAGTTTGTTTTTTTATTTTTCTGTTTTTTCTGTATCTACAAATGAACAGAAGAGGCCATTTTATAAGGCTCATGGGAAACAAAGATATGAATTCTAGTTATTGCAATGTTTGTAACGTCTGTAATAAAGCCCATTCAATCCTTGTAACGTTTGTAACGTACGAAACGTTGAGCTGGTTTTAAGTAAATACATGCAAAACGTTTAAGCACTTTTAAAGACAACACGTGTAAAAAGAGCATGCGCCAGCACACCCGCCGGACCACGCACTGGCTCGCGCACCCGGCCCGCACGCACGAGCCCGCATGCACGGTCCCGCTCGCTTATATACCAACACAAGTGTACAATACTAACACCTTTGTTATACCATATATAACACGTATATTAATTTGAAGCAACTAAAATATATTCAATTAGTCAATGTGGGAGTAAAACTCACAAAACTACTTAGGGGTGTCCATCCGGGCCGGTCCGGAAAACTGGGTCCGGGCCGGGCAAAACCAGAGCCCGGACCCGGCTGCCCCCGAGCTGGGCCCGAGCAGGCCGGACACCGGGTCGGCCTGGTTTTTAAAGTTATAAATTTTTTAAAATTTTATTAACTATTTTTAAATTTGAAATTTTACATTCAAAAAATTACACAAAATTTTAATAAAGAACAATAATATTATTAATCACTTGAAAATTAAAATTACATAAATTACAAATACAAAAAATTAACAAAAGATGTTAAA
>JBAKGM010000326.1:33687035-33701652 GCA_037177215.1 Asparagus racemosus
CAGGTCCTTCCATGTAGTGGAGGGCGCTGTTCCCATTGCCTCAAGCACATCCAACGACAGGTTGTTGTGGCAAGTCTAGAGAATAAACTCCTCTGTAATTGGATCCTGGCAGTTCACTTCCTTGTTCTGAACTCGTTTGACGAAGGTATCCACAGTTTCTCCATCTTTCTACTTCTCATCAAGCAACGGCCCGATGGATATCTTGGTGTCGTCGTCGAAGAAGTTAGAGAGAAATAAGGACTCCATATCATCCCAGCTGGTAACGCTACCTGGTTTGAGATGGTGGTACCAATCGAAGGCCGCTCTACGAAGGGTGCCAACGAATGACTGAACCATCAAGGGCTCATTTCCAGAAATCACCCCCAAGTGAGACTTGAAGTAAATCAAGTTCTGAGTGGGGGACCCCTTTCCGTCGAATGGCGTGAAGTTGATCAACTGAACTTTGATGGATATGAGATTGACTCCCACTCCCTGGGGTATGGACACGATATTCTCATTTTCTTCACTTCTTGAGCGGAGATCAATGTGTTGATCTTACTCTCGAGGTCTTTGATTTTCTCATTTTCTGGGACGACATTGCCATTGGCATTTTCCTGGTCACCCCCAGCGTTTCGCTCTTCAAGGGGCTATCTAGCACCGTGCTCTTCTCCCCCATCTGTGTCGCTGTCAATTTGATTGACGTTGTTGTAACGAGTGGTTTCACCTTGACGGCTTGTTAGTGCGTGGATTTGCTAGTCATGCATTTCTCACATCTGCGCATGGCCATCTCCATTTCGAACTTGAAGTTCTGCTTCTGCTTGGCCATCGCTTCTTCAAGCATTTAGGCTACCTGCTCGGCACTGATCATAAGGGCTTCTCGGGGTTGTCCCTCACTAGAAACTGTGTTGTCAGAAGCCATCGCAGAGCCAGCATCTGACACTTCATCATCTGACGGCAGTCCCTTTAAGATTTTATCATAATTGGGACGCTGAAACGTTCCAGTGCTCACCTGAGTTATCCGGTCGGATGATCGCGGACCGGTATGATTTGACGTCCCTCTGCTCATCATATTATTGGTGAATCTCAGTAATTCATCCCTTTGAGTCGTTGATCATCTTCCGCGGAAGTGCCTTGTTCTGGATTTCGACATTCCATCACCAAGTCTATCGAAGATGGAAACCCTATCTGGAGCAGCTTTATTGCGGCTACACTTCGATAGCACTACCTTGATCAATTTGGAACAGAGGCATTGAGCGGGCTTCTCAGGAGAATTCCTCTTTCGGGATCTTCTCGTACCCTCGGCACGGTAGCACAGCTCATCGACTTGAGTGCCAGAGCAAACTATCATGCATTGGCACAACCTCTCGGCTATAACATCGTCGTCGATAGATGAAAATGTCTCCTTCCAAGGATGGACTGCTTCATCGAAACTACCAAAAGTGACTCACCTTGGCATTCGCCTGTGTGGGCGTGAAGTCACGGCGGACTCTCGAACTTTGATTCTTAGTCCGGTTGGCGAAGCTGCGAGAATTTCCCTGTCCTTGTTAAGGTGGGTGCGACCTCATGCATTAGAAGTGACCCGTGATTCGCTCAATAGACCCAAGTGTTCCTTGATGGTTGGCTTGTCGGTTGCAGTAGGAATCGGATTCGCCGAAAGTTCAGATGTGGACGCCGGAGGTGGCCTCAGCACCGAGGCAACTTTAGTTGGGGTGCCAGTGGGTCTTAGCCTTGGCGTTGGGGTAGTTGGCGTTGAGGCGCCTCCAGCTCTTGGTTTGGGTGTCGGGGTGAGATTTGAAGTGCAGACGGGCTTGGAAGCCGTGTTCGTCGGGATTGGAGAGCCGACGGACTTAGGCCTCCAGACCTAGCGGCTTGTTGGTGGCTTCTTGGCCGCCTCTTCCTTCTTTAGTTGACGGGCTTGTTGCACCAAAGCCTGTGCCTGTGTGAGGAGTGCGCGGCGCTTCCAGATGCGCTCCTGAAGTGTGGAACGGTACTGTTTAACCCGGACCCATTCGTTTGTCGACGTCTTGGAGAGGCCGTCAATCACTTGAGGCTGGAGCCTCTGCGTAAGTCTGGATCTTAGATCCGCCTTGTAGCGGATCCCATCCGTGGATTGCATGGCCTTGACGAACCTGCGAGCCATGCTCTGTTGTCGCCTCTGTCGTGCTCGCTTGGAGAGCGGGGGCACGACATCGGCGGTCATCTTGGGCGCCCGGGGAACATGGACTGCGGGCGCTGAGGAAATTTTACCGCTACTGGTGGCAGCAGGGTTAGATTTGTCGTCCTGAGACTCTGCATCTGAGGCCTAACGGATTCTCCTTACAGCGGAGATCTTCTTGGAGCGACGGGGAGAAGCTGATTTGGAGGAGGAGGAGGAGAGATACTCCTCAAACTTCTGCTGGTCGAATTCGAACTCGACTTCTTCTTCCATCGGGATTGGGATCCGCGGCTGCGACACTACGACCTCAGATCTGAGGCCGGTGGCTCCCACTGTGGTCGCCAGCTTGTTCGCGGGGAAAGTTATTCCGATTGTCATTGATTTGAACTCATTACAAATTTATTTTTTATAACGAAATTCAAATAAAAATCTCAACTTTTTATAAGGCTTACAATGAAAATTGAATAAAAAGATTACAACTTTCTTACCGTTGTTGAACAAACGCGGGATCCGTTTATCGAATCCTTACTTGCGTGGGTGTCTTTGCCTGTGCCGAGGACTTTTTGTGTCTGTGGACCACCACATAATCCGATCCAAGTAGAGATCTACAGGGATGAGGAGACTATTTCACGAAGGAAATAGATCGCCTAAAGCAGGTGAAATCGACCAAGTGATTTCACGGCTCTTCTTGGGACTAAGACCAAGCATAGATCCGGAGGGATACACCATAAATCTGATGTAGATCTGCTCCTGATCTTCCTCTCGTCGACGAGATCTGAAGTCGAAGGCGTTCTTCATTTGCTTGAGATCTAGATCTGGCCTTTTGATTTTGCAGACACTCGGATCTGTGCAAAAGCTAGCGTGGATCTCACCTGAAGCTCCAAAATTTCCAACCTCAGAGGAAAAATTTTCCAACCCCTGCAACTGAACCCCTTGACCTATTTATAGGAGAGAAGGGGGGTGTTGGGCTTTTTGGTCGGGCACCATTTGTGCCTTGACACTGTGGCCGAGGCACCAAATGGTGCCTCGGTCAGCCGAGGCACCAAATGGTGCCTCGGCTAAGACCGAGGCACTCATTTGGAGCTCTCTTCTGATTTCTAGCGTTCGTCCGTTTGTCTGTCGTTCTATCTGAGCTCGTTTTGTCTGGTTGTGCCGAATCAAAACTCAGTTGATCGTTCTGTTGATTCTGGAATCCGATCGGCGTAGTTCAATCGTCGCTTGAGTTCAGTTAATTCCGTCTCGTCGACCTTCGAGTCTGGTTGACTCGCCTTGTCGAATCTTGCTGACCTGCAGCATGGTCATTGGATTTATTCCATGATACGTCGCTTCGTTGACTTGTACGCCTTGTCGACTCACTTCATGCGTTCGTCGACTAGCTTTGTGCGTTTTGTGGCTTAGTTACGTTATCAGCGGTTCTTGGTCACATCGTTGGATGGGTCGTCGGTTATCAACCCACCGTCATGAGTCTCGTTCGGGTACTGATAAGCGATTTTCAACGCCTACAGAAAATAGTATTGCACATTTGGCTAACCTAGAGTTCAGTGATCCAGATTTTGTGATGAGTATCTGTAGAGGATTAACTCTTGAGATGATGTGGATAGATTTACCAGTGAGGTAGTGTCACATCTTCTGGGTTGCAAACACTAATGCTAGACATTCCTTTTCAATTGGATTGTAACGATGTTTGGCGCCAATCATTGTTCAGCTGAGGTGGCAAATGACTTGCTCATGGCCATTGTCATTCTTCTAGGCAAGAAATGCTCCGAGGGAGTTATCCATTGCTCTGACGTACACCAGGAACGGTTTACCCCATACCGGTGCAACTAGAACAGGTGGCTTCGTGAGATAACCCTTGATCTCATTAAAAGCTTCTTAGCAAGCATTGTCCTAGATAAATGAGACGCCTTTTTTCATTAATCTTTGAAATGGTTGATATTTTCTAGACAAGTTAGCAATAAATCTGCAAATGTAGGCTAATCATCCATGTAAACCTCTGATTTCTTTGAGATTTCTCTGAGGTGGCATCTCTTGGATGGCTTTCACTTTTTCAGGATTAACATGTATTCTTTTAGATGTTACAATAAATCTCAGGAATTTATCTGACGTTACCCCCAGAAAAGACTTGGTTGGATTCATCTTGAGTTGTTGTTTTCTCATGATGAAATATTGTTGAGTTAACCTTGCCAAATATGATTGCAATATCCCCATCAAAGCGAAGACGAAAGAAATGTGCCATGAGAAGGAAGAAACAAGCTTTCGGTGATAGTGAGCAAGATATTGAAGAGAATGTTAGAGTTGTCAAAGATAAATAGAGGGAAACTAGTTTAGAGACTTCACTCAAAGAGAGATTAGCTACACAAGAGAGTCTTATCAATGACGAGCAATCTCATTTTGAGAAGTTTGAGTATTCTTTTGAGAATTATATTGGTGATGAATCATGGCTTAATGCAAATATTGGAGATGAACATGGACAACAAGAAGAGCAGACCCAAGTTCTCTCACAAGGTCAAGAAGAGCAAACACAAATCCACTCACAAGGCCAAGAAGAACACCTTCAATCTTAGTCACAAGTCCAACAAGAAGAACAAGTCATAGAGTCGGATGTTGATTCTATTGATTCAGAGTACTCTCCAAGTGATGAGATGAGAAGTGTAAGCAGCTTGGACAATGAATTTCGTGATCAAAGAGAGAAGAGGCCCACTGAACTACATAGAAAAGATATATTAGACTCTCCTCACTTAAGTCAAGGCATGAGATATGTAAACGCTACTGACTTTAGATGGGCCTTAGACCAAAATGCAATTTATAAACATTATGACTACAAGGTTGTGAAATGTGAAGAAGGTAGAATGACAGCATATTGTAAGAATTGTTCGTGGAGAGTACATGCTTCATGGTATAAGAGTAAAGAATACTTCGTGATTAAGTATCTTTCAGATGATCATTCATGTGTTCAAGTTGACAAGACTAGTAGAGTAAATGCAGAATGGCTTGGAGAAAGGTTTGTTCATTTCATGAAGTCAAATAAAAAAATGAAGCTTGATAATTTAAAAACTTTTATGGAGACAAAACTTGGTCTTGATATTGGTTTACAAGTTGTGTATAGAGCTAGGAGGCATGCTCTTGATTTGGTAGAACGAGATGTGAGAGATCAATATCATAGGCTCAGATATTACATAAGTTGTATAGAGCAGAAATCCTAGGCGTCTAATTGTATTGAAAGTGAACCGCATTGTTGATGATGGACTTGCATACTTCTAGAGGTTCTTCTTTGGTTTTGGAAAAATTATTAGAGGATTTTGGAGAGGCTGTAGGCCATTTATAGGAGTTGATGGCTGCTACTTGAACAATGGAACAAGTTGCCAACTCTTGAGTGCAATTTCTAGAGATGCAAATAACCAAACATATCCTCTAGCTTATGACGTTGTTGTAGGAGAGAACACTAATAGCTGGACATGGTTCCTACAATTGATGAAGCAATACCTTGGACAAGATAGAATACATGAAATTACTTTCATATCAGATAGACAAAAGGTAAGTACACTTATATTATTCCCTTGTATCATGTAATCATTTGTTAAAAAGCTTATAAAACTGAATATTAGCAAACATATAAAAAAAATCTGAAGTGTAAAAAAGTGAGCTTATTCTTGGGACTTATCTTCAACTAGTTGAATTTTATAAACAAGAGCATTTAGATTGCAACTTTGTTCATCATTTTTATGAGTGCTAATATAATGCTTTTTTTGATCAATGTAGGTTTTAGTAAATACATTCCAAACAATACTCCCACATGTAGAGCATAGATGGTGTGTAAGACATCTTCATAAGAATTGCATTGACAATGGATGGCAAGGAAAAGAGTTTAAAGATCTATTATGGGAAACAGCATCAGCTTTGACCACTCTAAATTTTGACATTGCAATGGAGAATATCAAGAGAAAGAACTTGGCAGCTTGGGAATATCTTCATCCTATTGGTCAGAAGCTATGGTCAAGGATTGGATTCACCTTGACAACAAAGTGTAATCTTTAAACTAACTCTTGTTGCGAGTCATTCAATAACTGAATCTTGAAAGCAAGTGAGAAACCAAATCTAGCTATGGTTGACATGATTAGACAGCAATTAATAAAAAGATTGCAAGATAAAAAAAGAAAATGAGATAAAGTCTAACGGGAAGGTTTGCCCAAGAATAAAAGAGAAATTGAATTCCATCATAAAGAAAGAATCATGTTTTGTCATCCAATAAGAATTGCCATGACTTTGTTTGGAGTATCCTACAATGCAGAGCAATTTTCAGTAGATCTAGAACATAAAACATGTGAATGTAGGTTATGGCAACTCTTAGGTATACCTTGTAGGCATGCATATGCAGCTATTGTTTCAAGAAACATGAAACCTGAAGAATTTGTTGATCCCATATATCATAAAGAGATGTACTTGAAAGCTTATGAGGGGATGTTGTATCCAATTCCTGATTGGAGACATTGGCCTAAGACAGGACTGGATTCATGTGAGCCGCCACTATGGAAATGACCACCGGGAAGGCCTAAAAAGTCAAGGAGAAAAGGAGATGATGAAGAAGTTGTCAAAGTTAGAAAATCTCATTCTCTAAAATGTTCTAAATGTTTGTAATGGGGTCATAATATTAGAAGCTGCAAAAATACTACAGTGGAAAGAATATCGAAAAGCCACAAACGAGGATAACTGGCGACTCATGGAAGATATGATCAAACATCATCAGGTATAGGTACAACAAGAGAAGTCATAAATGAAATTAGATGTGGGAGAAAAAGAGGAAGACCACTACTAGCAGGAAGAGGAGGAGGGAGTGTTGGTAGTGCTGCTAATAGAGTAGAACCTCCCATGAATGTAGTTCATGGAGATGTTCAAGATAATGTTGCATAAGTAGTTATGAGTTGTTTTCGGATGTAGTGCTCAATGTGAGCCTTGTTTTGGGTTGCATTGTTTAATTTGAGCTTTGCTTTGCTTCATTATGAGATGTAGTGCTCAATGTAACCCTTTTTGGGATGTAATGCTTAACGTGAGCATTTCTTTGGATGTAATGCTCGACATGAGCATTGTTTTATATCATTTTGGGATGTAATGAAGTTTGTAGTGCAATCTAGTATTTGATGCTTTTTAGATTTTGTATTGTGATTAGTTGTCATAATTAGTTTATTTTTGTTCACACTATGTGTATATATTGCTCGATGTGAGCTTTCTTTTTCTCACTATTATGTACTACAATCTAGTATGCGATGCTTTTTAGATTTTTTTTTTTTTTTTGTTATTGTGATTGGTTGTTGTATTTAGTGTATTGTTGTGTTGTTCATACAGTGTGTATATAAAGAGGTGTGATGCTCTATTTTGGCATTTGGGTTAGTGTGTAACTTTTTTATTTAGGTCGAAACTCTTCTAAGCGCAGTTTGAGCCTGAAGTCGATTACCTTTGACCCCAAAACTTGATTGGAACAACAAAGCTATTTGACTTGTAGAGCACTTCCTAAGCTTTCTGAAAACATATAATAATAGTGATTCTATGGAGGGAATTAAAAATTATGATCAGTTGAAGTTGCATGTTGAAATCTGGCCGAAAATCATCCTCTTTTCTTGGATAGCCCAAGCTTCGTACGATTCGATTTCTCCCAAAATGCATCGGTAATTACCTCCGCATTGTTTGTATGTGTACATATTATTGATAATTTATATCATACTAAAAAAAGAATAAATAGGAAATTTCCATTGATAAATAACATTACACACACACCATACACCATCCATTATATTACATAACTTTTAGTATGACCAATAAGAGAATAAAAAAGGAAAATTTCATTGATAAAGAACATTATGCGGACATCATACACCATCTATTATATCACATAACTCTTAATATGATAAATAAAAGAACAACAAGCATTGCAAATTTAAACTAATAATTATACTTTTTCTCTTCCAACTTCTTCAATTCATACCTAAGCTGCGCAATTTCAACTTGAAGATTCATATTCAAATCCATCATGATTCTATTACTATCTCTAAGCCTCACATTCTCATCTTCAATGCTAATAACCTTTTGATGAAGGGATTCATTGCTTGCCTCAAGTTTATTTTTCTTGTCCAACAACAAATTTATCAGAAACTTCATCCAATTTGAGAAATCTTTGTCACTCCAAATCTAAAACTTGTAATTTTAATTTTTGCATCGGCAAAATCTTCTTCCAGGGTTGTCCCTTGTATATGAAATGAGAATTGCAGACCTCAAATTATAATAGCAACTTGGAATGTCGATATTTCCATCATTGACGGCTCGTGGATTGAGAAAAAGAGATCTAGATGATGATGAACCTGCAATTTATGAAATCTGAAAAGATAAAGAAAGAAGAAGTGATCTTAGAAGAAGAAAGAACGAGAGAAAGTCCATACATTTACTCATCTCCGACATTGAAACTCTCTTGAAGATCCAAACATGAATTGTGTAAAATGAAATGAGAATAGAAGAGAAGCTAGGTTAAGAAGAAGGAGAAGAGGGCATTTATGGAATATTAAAAAACATCTGAGCTTCACATGACATTTTAGTGGGTCTTTAGTATCTTTGTTAACGGCAAGGTGTTTTTAATAAAAAAAATAACAGTAGAGGGTTTCATAATAAATGACCAAACTTGAGAGGGGTTTTATAATAATTACCTATATTATTCAATGAAGAGAAGTGAAAAAACTACTTCGTGTGTTCATAGAAATCTCCCTTCTTTTGTGCTTCTTTGTTACGCTTTGTGTTTGATGGTAAAAGGCTCACTACATGCAAAGCCCTAGACAGAACTATTTCTTTGTAGTTCACTAGCTATAAGTTCCATCTCTTTAGTTGCTATTGTTGTTGTTGTTCCTTTTGTTTAGATGTATCATTCTGTTGTCATTTTTTTAACAAGAACAATTCTATTTTTGGGCCGAATCTCTCCTTTATTTATATTAAAGAGAATTTGGTAAACCATTCTTAAAAGTATCAAAGCATGCCATACCATGTGTTAAAAAAATTGTCACTTGCCTATTTATCTATTTTATAAGAGACTGACATGTTGGTATCTAATCTTATCTTCACCTGAGAATCCTCATTAAATTAAAACTATCTATAACTAGAAAATTCTAATAATCAAAGTCCTCATTTCTAGTCCTATCTCATCTAAAGAATCCTCATCAAATTAACACTATCTATAATTAAAAGCTTCTAATATCAAATCTCTACTTTATATATAAAGGGTTTTTCAAAATTAGAAAATTATCAACAACATTCTTCAAAATTTAAAAATTACAAACATCCTCTTAAAAATCTAAAAAACTACAAACAACCCCCGAGATCTAAAAATTACAACATTCTCCTCAAAAATATAGAATCCAAATAGGCCATGAAAAATAAAAAAAATTGATGGTTTAAGGTTCAAAATTAGTAACTAAACCCCTAAAAGTACAAAACTTACAAAGAGAACCACATGATTTTGAAAATTATAAGCTGCCCCCTTTTAGATCCAACAATTATAAACACTTGCTAGAAAATCCAAAAATGAGTAAAAGTACTCTAAAAAGTTTAAAACTTACAAATGGCCCCTGAAATTTCACAAACAACTCCCTCAAAATTTTACAAATAGCCCCTTAAAAAGTTTTAGAAATAACAACTATCCCCTCGAAAGTTATACAAATAGGCCTTTGAAAATTTTGCAAAAGCCCTCTAAAATTGTTACTATAAGCCCTATGAAAATTGTGAAAATAACAACCACCCCATTTAAATTTTAAAATATTACAAATAACTCCTAAAGATTTTATAAACAGCCACTTGAAAGTTTTGGAAATTGCAAAAAATTCTTTAAAATTTGCAAAAAGCCCTAGAAAATTCTAGAAAATGACAAATAACCCCATGAAAATTTTATAATACAGTCCCCCAAAACTTTATAGTAACCCCCTTGTAAAGTTTTGAAAATCACAAACAACCCTGAAAACTTTAGAAGCTTACAAACAACCCTCTAACAGTTTCAAAAATTACAAACAAAGCCTTGAAAGTTTCAAAATCTACAAACAGCACCCCAAAAAATCAAAAAGTATACATGGGTCCCTAATTTAATATATTATAATATGTCATTAGCATGGGGCAGGCATAAGGTGGAAGGATATTATGATCACGGGAAGTCCAACATCAGGAGATGGTAGAATGTGCAACTACCCTTTTTGGATACTAGAGGGAAATTCTAATCACATTCATATCACAATCCTAGGTGAACCAAACATGAGGCTTAATTGAAATCTCGAAAGAGCAGTCTCTTCCCATGGAGTACCAAACATAGCTTATGTTTTTTCCTATTAAATCTCTTTCTTTCAAATATCAAATTTCATCGTATATCCTTTTTTTTAAGTTATCTAAGAAAATATCTTACCGCTCAAACTATCTATTTTAATGGATAAAAATATCTTTATTTTCTTTTTCTTATAACATAGCACGATGAGGTAATCGTTGTCTCTTCCTTGATGAGAAATTAACATATTAGTTAATAGGTGATATGTAAGTTATTGTGAATGTGGGGGCCACCCACGTGGGCCACCCACGTGGCCTGCATGAAAACAAACCCCCCAGGTTCGTGTTCGACCACCGCGCGACAGCAAAAACAAAAGGAAAAAATAACGAAAAAAATAAGGAAGTTTATTATTCCTCTTTCCCTATAAATCGGTTTTCAAAACCTACGGTTTGTGGTTTTTTGAGGAGAGAAAAAAAGAGAGAAAAAGGATAAAAATAGGGTTTTCTTTGGCGGTGGCTAGAGAGAGATTTTACAAAAGAAAGGTCAATTTCTTTTGGGTAAAAATCAAAGCTTTATTTTTGGGACGAGCTTGTGGATTGTACAAGTTGTCGGTGATCTTTTTCATAGTAAAATCTCCCCTCACCCCTCCCGTTGACGTAGGCAAGTTTGCCGAACCATGTAAATCTCGTGTATTTACTGTTCACTATGTGTTGGCTATAGTTTGTAGATTACCTTGATTCAGTCCTAGAACTGTTAAGAGGAAGAGTGGATATCTCACTTTGTTGAGATATTTGCTTTTTATTCTTGTTCCCTTCTTGAACGGGAATATAACTAAGATTTTCTCTCAGGTGATATCGCTTCTGCGGCGTGTGAGCGTGCATTTGCCCCCAACATGATTAAAAAAATGAAGGTGTTTCTGAATAATACTAATGAGCAATCCTATTGATGATCATTTCAATATTCGACTTCAATATTACAATATGACCCCATTCCAGGGTTACAGAGAAAAGCTAACTGAAAGAAAGAGTACTCACAAATACCACCATATTTACATGGTTTCTACAAGCAGAAAAATAACAAAGCTAATTCACCAGTCCTCCACTACAGTGACCAACTGAAAACAAACCGTTAATTATATAGACATGTATAAATAGAGGTAACCATTAATTATATAGACATGTATAAATAGAGGTAAATATCAGAAACCACCCCCCTCCCCGCCCCCCAACTTTGGATGATTATTGTCAAACCTCCTTAACTTCCAAAATATCAGAAAACCACGCATTAAGTATAGGGATTATCACAAAAGTCTCTCTTTAACTTTGAAATTTTATTTTAAAAAACCCAATTTAACGGGGTTTTCCGTTAAAATCTCAAAGTTAAAGGGGATTTTTCAATAACCCCTAAACTTAAGGGGGGTTTTTCTGATATTTTGAAAGTTACGAGGGGTTTTTTTGATAACTGTCTAAAAGTAAGGTTTTTTTAAATATTTAGCCTGTATAAGGTGTATTCTTGCTTTAATTTATTAGTAAAAGGACCACAAATACGTATCTACGTTACTATCATGTACTTCAAGATGTGGAATAAGATTTAAGTACAACTCAGATTCATTAGATGAGAAGACATGTAGATATATTTTCATTCATGAATTATACAATTGAATCAAATAAACTTGAATCGATTAGCTATATGAATTTGTCATTAACCATCAATGGAGTTACCATCCAATATTGCTTTCAGAGAGGTCCCTGTTTTAAGGTATTTCATGGATGTCTATCCATGAGAGATCTTTGTAGCTTAAACCACAAAATAATTGGGTCAAGAATGTGATTATGGCACATAATCACTTATTACTTGTTTGCAATTATATGTAGTTGTTGATCATGTAATTTTGTATATGTTTCTTTCTCTTGCGATAAGGATTTTTTTTTTCGTTAAATCCCTTTTTAATGACTGCGTACATTTTACATAGTTTCTCGACAAGGAAAATAAAATAAAATCATTGCGTCATTTTCTAGTCATGCTTACTTTATCCATAGCGTTAGCAACATTAATATATGAGACGCTACGTGACAAGTGATAGGTATAAATTAATAGCTTAGCCATTGATTTTGCATAGAACTTGAACATACAAAGAAAAGAATGATTTATCTCATAGTTGGTGGCATGAATTCTACATAAAATATATAAGTACCCCGCCCTTGAGAGATCACATAATTGTAGCCCTCCAAGAATTTGTGTGCTTATTTTAATTTGATAACAAGCAAAATTGCCCCGCGTGTTGCTGCGGCGTTAGCCTTAAAAAAATGAATAAGGAAAAGCTTCACAATTCAATCTAAAATGCTGATCTCAAGTAAACAATTTAAATGAGAAAATTAGATATTCATTAACCGAGAACAATTCCACAATACTTGATCATGCTTTCATTTAAATTTTATACATCCAATTTTTTCTTGCAAAGTTCCAAATTAGGTAGAGACATTTGTCAATAATGCAAGAAACTCGAAGAAATCATAACAAAGAAAATCAAAGCTTAAAGTCCCTGGATCTCATCTTTGGTGAAGTATTGGGCTGAGGATGCAAGACCACAAACAAAACGACACCTCTTATGGCCATTTGAGCAGTAGTTGAGGAGGAAGGACCCTATGCCTCAATTTAGTGTCAATCTAAGCTTTTCATCCATTGTTCCAACGTACAAAGCAACTACATAAATAATAATAATAAGAAATAATAATACACTGTTATTATCTTAAATCAAACACAAGGAATAGAAATTATACCTGAGATAGAAGAAGGTTGAATTGATAAATTGACAAACATTGAAACCAGACATGCTGGCTGCCGGTGAAAAAACCGGCTAGCTTAACCAATGAATTGCAGTTACTGCGTCTTCCAATATTCAATTAAATCATTGAGATCATCTACATTGCAAGCTAAATGAGTCCTCAAAAGGAAGAAGGTGGATATTCTGGTCAAGATCTCAATTTCTTTCTTCTTTTTCTTATTTTTTTTTTATTTTTCATCCATGAGTTTGTTTAGGTATCTTTTGAGCAAGATGGATTTTACGTGGATAAATGATGGCCTTAGAATTGAGGGTATGGTTATGACTAAAAATCTCAGAAGGAGTGAGAAGTTTTCAGAGAACTCCAACGTTGTTCCTTTTGCAAGATTTTTTAAATTATGTTGTTTTTTTAAGGCATTGTTAAAAGAACAGTGCTTATCTGCAGTGAGGGTATGGTCCCCTTGATTTTTCTAGCATTGCATTTTGAACCTGCCTCACTCTTAGTTTTAATACAAGTGATTTGATTATTGTATACTTAAAATTAGGAATCATATTAAAATATATATTATAAAAATGTTTTTCAGGTTAATTTATTATGTATCTCAGGTATTTATATTTATAATTTCATATGTCGAGGGAGGGTTGTTTGGGAAAGTATAGTAAGAAATTGGTCTTCCTATTCTCTATTTCTTCCTCCTTTATTGTTCTTCTTGTTCCCAAAAGAAACCCTCTTACGTCTTTACTGAAAACTCACGTATGTATATTTATAATTCTTTTTCAATTGTCATAGTCACTTTCATTTTTTTCTTAATTAAGGTTTACGTACTTATGCTATTAAAATTTCAATATAGTTATTATCTCATACTTTATATGTTTGAATTGAAAGTTATGAAATTTTAGTCTATATGTGGGAGTAATTATAATTTATGTCTGGCTTTTGAATTTTATTAAAATTAATAGTTTTATTTTAAGTTTCTTTTTTTTTTTTTGGTAAATGAAAAAATTTTATTCATCACCAATTTTGTAAAGTTGCTGTACATCTATTTTGCTCAGACACTGGAGCATACACAGAGGATATAACCACCTGGGTTAGAACCCAATATACATCATAGAAGCTTTATAAGAAATTAACCATTCTTTGCTTTCTTCCGATATAGGGTTGTTGAGCGTTATAGTCAAGATGCTGACCTTAATATCTCTAACAATCTGATCAGTGCTTTTGGATTTATTTTAAGTTTCTATTATAGTTGTAATTACAAATTTATTTTCTATGTAGAAAAAACATACATATATGTAGGTAATTGAATTGGGGAAAAGATGGAAAATAATAGAGCACCTCTTCTTTTTCTCTAGCCAAAAGGATCTTCATTCTTGATTCCGTGCCGGGGGGGGGGGGGGGGGGGGGGGGAAGGTTTTCCCC
>JBAKGM010000326.1:33721502-33738400 GCA_037177215.1 Asparagus racemosus
AAACCCCCGGCCAAAAAAAAAAAAACCACCACCACTAAAAAAAAGGTTTGAAAAGTGATTGTTTGACCCTCCATTTCAGCTTTTTGAAGTTAACTTGAATGTAAAAAACTATAGCAATGAAACATGACAATGTCTATAAAACATACACATAATCATCATATTGAAAATTGACTTTAAGATCGCATCAAAAAGATTAAGGAAGTGACTGTAAAATCCTTCGAAGGATCTGTTGTCAGTTCTACAAATCATAGGGATATTTTCTGTAAACCTGTAACTTTTACAAAGACCCTCAAAATTTTTATTCAGTAAAATCTCCTCATACCACTAAATACATCTCTTATACGCATATATTTCACATATTTGAGAGGGGGCATGCGACTGATACATTCCTTACACACATATGATGTCACATACTTCAGTTAAGGCTCAAAAGTACACTAAGCTTCCGGCAGCAATATACAGTATCATCATCAGACTGTGATCTAACATGTTATATTTCTTCGACAATACGGGCAATAGCTGCAGGTTCGGACCCATGGTTTTAAGCACATAGTATGAAACCGATGTCCACACCCCAGTCTTATCAGCCCATCTCCTTCACAGAAACTCTCTAAACATACACAGCACTCTTGTGATGCTGTTATTTGCCCAATTTCTTCAAATTTTCTGAAAACTTCTAGGTAAAGATTACATAGAGCTTCCCAGCTAACACCGAAAGACTTCTTGCTATTATGGGGAGTAAAATCAAGATATTGTAGGTCAGAGTTGAACAGATGTCTCAAAGCTTCATGTTCCCTGAATAGACAAGAAATGTAGTTACCACAATGAACTATTTGCCATGAAACAAGTACTGTAAATGATTTGGTTAATATAAGATAAAAAGGATAATTCCAATACATCACGAAGTTAAGCACAGAAAAAAGAGTGTCCGAGAATAAAACCTGGTTGCTGTAAGGGACACACTTCCTAGCCTCTCAAGAAGTCTTTCCCTTGCTTGTACTACATCATCGGGAAGTTGATTGTTTCTTATTAGCCTTGGTCTGCTAGCTACACCGGCATAATCGTCAACATGGTCTCGATTGCTAGCCTCCAAATCAATGGAGCTTCTTCGGGTCAATCGAACTGACTCATGTTCCTAGACACCAAAATAAAAAAATCTCAGTAGATATCAATCAGCTATCTTCACCTGAAATTGATGTAGTTGGTACTTGGTATAATATATAAACTTGCAGATGCATAGTTCAGCTCTGCCATCCCCATAGCCAGGAAAGAGTAGAAGGTGCCCATGAATCCGGACAAATAATGAACAATTGCTATATAGTCAAATGTTCTGACGTAATACAGAATTTAGAAAGAGCTTCCACAGGAAATGTAGAAGAATGTTTTTCAAAAGCAATTCATACTGCTGTATAACTGAAAAAACGAAGTTACGCTGCCAGTAGATCTGATATAATTGAAAATTCATAGTGACATCCGTATGAACATCCAAATGTACAGTACAAAGGGTGCTTAGACCAGCAATAAAGTTATAGCGAATAGCATCTTATCTTTGTCTTTCTAATATGCACAATTGATAATTCATCTAGCTGGTCTCAAACCATTTTGAATTAAAACTGCCCATTTTCTACTTGTCAACATTGTTTCCCCAAGGAGCATGTCATAATCCAGGATTCCCTTATAATATTTTTTTAAAATTTTCAAATGAAAATTCTTTTCAAAGATTAGGCAATAAACCAGAGATATGTTTACCTTTTCTTCTTTCAGTTAGCAGGAGAATCTAATAAAGCAATAAATACAGTGAGCCTGGAAAATCGTTCATGCACCATCACTGTATTTGTAATTCAATAGAATAGTAACAATGAAAAGCATGCCTTTATAAGATAAGAGTAGTGATAACGACGCTAGTACTTTTACACTCTAAGAAAGAAAAGTGTGGGGTCCATTTTCTTCAACTTTTTTCAAAACTGATGACTCATCAAGCCCACACTTCTCTCTCTTGTAGTGTAGATGTAGGGTAGAAGTAGTGTAGTAATCATTACCTATAAGATAAAGGATTAGATTACTGCTGCAATAATAGCTCCATTATACAACAATATGAAATGAGATTGAAGATACTGCAAGCAGAACTTGTTCCTAAGGGCTTGTTCGGTTCTAAGAGCTTGTTACATTCGTTTCCAAGAACTATAGGAAACCCATTTCCTAAACAAAAAACCAAAAACAAAACCCCATTTCCATATGTTTTTTACAATAGAGTATTTTTGTTTGTTTCACCCTGAATTCACGGGTGGAAACATGTTGGGCTTGAATCTTCAGTTTGATGGAATCTCCAAAATAGGAAGTTGACACTTCATGAAAAGAATGGAGAATTGCTTTTCAGTGCACTATCAATATCTCATTATAAGTGCCTCATTATTTTAAAAATAAAAGCAGCTTTCCAGCCCATTTCCATGTAAATGGATTAGATTTGGCTTTCCAAAAAAAGTGATGTTTATTGATGCTTCAGGAATCTTTTCGCAAGAAAAATGAAGAGTGAAACACATTATTAGGAAACCATTTTGGCAAAATCTTTCCTGCACTGGGAGTGTCAGAAGGTCTATATGTGTTTTTTGAGGTTTCTGAGTGAACCAAACAGCCCCTAAATGTCTCCCTTGTTCGTATCTTGAGGCGTTCATCTTGCTTTGCTCTCAAAGCCTGTCCTCAGAAAGTTCATCATAAACTAGGAAGATATCTGACACGGTATACATATCAAAACCCTGCTTATGTATCATCAAATTCATAGAAGCATGTTTGCCTTAAAAGAACCCCTCTTCATCCATTTCATATCTTGTATCTTATTATCAGCAATCGGCCTCCTAATAAGTACAAATTAACAATCCTAGAGTTTAATCCCCGCTTTTGCTTGTCATTGCTCCATCTAGTGCAATTAAACACCTAGCTACATAAATTAACACGTCCTTTTCTAATGCATAACAATTAACTTGTCAGGCCAGTCCTATACTGAGTCCTTTTTTCTGCAAATTTGGAAGCAAATTCAACTAGATTGGAGTTTTCAGGACATACAAGGTCTCAAAAACTGAAGAATCTTTATTACCAACTGTTATATCCTGAAAATAACCTAAGTGTTAATCCTCTTTTTAGAGTCGACAAGTGTCTCATGTTAACTAATCCTCAGCTCGGCCTCACCCCAAGCCAGGACAACTCAAGCAGCGTAAGCACAACTTTTCCAAGAAGGGCCAAGAACGGGCCGACAACTTGCAAGGCTGACTAAAAAGACGGTACTTGTTGACCTACTCGCAAGTTCGAAATGAGAAGCATCCTCACTCGACCTACCATTCAAGTCGACCCCACTCTCCTTCAGCAGTCAACCCTTCCAAGCCGACAACTTGCGAGGCCAACAAAAAAAATGGTATTTGTCGGCCTCTAGTGAGACGAATTGGAAGGCGGTGTGTCCTCGAGCCCCCCGCCAACAGTCGATTGTCATCATATTAAATGCATTATCAGAGGCAATATTGCTCCAACCATGAAAGTCTTTGACTCATCAGACCTTATCAGCATCATGCTTCCCCCCTCACCATCACATTAAACGCCGGGATGACTCACCCCCCTCTACAGCCGACACTTGTAAAGTAGATGCTGACTGAGCCGCCTGCTTGGACTCAGCTGAAGTTACTTATCTGCCCCTTTTGATCTACTATAAAAGGAAAGTGTTGTCTACTACTTAGGGTAAGTAAATTCTGCCCCAGAAAACTCTTACCCACTTACTCTTCTTTCCCACTCAAGCTCTATATTGATTTGATCATAGGAGGAACCACCGGAGATCCCAACTCTAACCTCTTACGTATTCTTCATTTGTAGGATGAGACTATTGGCTCAAGAATAAGCTGTCTGAAGAAGCTTGAGGACCCTAACACCCCTCATAATCCACTAATAAACTCCCTATTAGATAACTGATATCAACAGTTTGGTGCCACCGTGGGGCCTTTCATCCTTCTTCACACAAGATAGCTGGTTCTGGTCTCCCAGGCCGATCCTTCAACCCGTCCGCTGAAGAGCCGCATACGAGAGCTATGTCACTCAAGCTCAGTTGGAAGAATCCGCTCAGAGAATTTCTCAATCTCTCCAGCAGCAGTTCTCTTCCTTCACCAACGAGCTCCTCAATCAGATTCCTCCCCAGCAACCTTCTCCATCATTCGTTCCTCCGCCTCTTGCGGGTTAGCCGTTCATCCCTCCTCCTGCGGCCGCTGCTTAGGCCGAACAACGAGCTCCAGAGGACTACGCTGAGTTCGCATCTACGCTGCTTCACCAGCAGACTCGTTTCACAGCTCCTCCTCAGCCACCTTAGCCGTACATGGAGGCGATGGGGGAAAACCCCAGCTTCGGTCATGATGGCCGAGAGCGCGCCACATGGGTGGCATCACGTGGCCCCCGGCATCATCATGCAGCTCCAAGTCCTTCTGCCACCAACCTTGCGTCAGGTTACAAAAGTTGTCGAGGCCATCAGGGGAATACTCCCTTCTCCAACTGGATCATGAAAGCTCCATGTGATAAATTCAAGATACCTCACATTAAGAAGTACAAAGGTGATGGAGATCCAACAGAGCATGCTCAGAATTTCTATGACATGATGAGCATGCAGCAAGTATCTGAACCAATCATCTGTAGATCCTTCCCAATCACCTAGATGGGAAGCGCCAAATGGAACTCATTGGACAAAATGTCCATCAATAGCTTCGAGCAACTCAGCCAGAAATTTGTGTATCATTTCTTGGCCAACACCAAGCAAAGGTTGCCCTCCCACGTCTTGCTACAAATGAGGCAGGAACCCGGAGAGAGCCTCAGGAACTATTTTAAGAGGTTCCAAGCCAAGAGGCTAGAAGTCGACGAACCTGGCAACATGGTCGCCATGGCTACGATTTCAGCAGGACAAGAGAGCAACGAGTTGGCTGACAAACTCATCAGGAAACGAGTCACCAACTATGACTAGTTGATGGCCAAGGCACATGGGTATATGGATGCAGAAGACGCCCGAGCCTATAAAAATGGGGCCAAGACAGCAGAAGTAATGAGAGCAACATCGATGGCAAGGGCCAACCCCTTTACGAAAGAAGAGACGGCAAAGGACCCCCTGAATCGACTCTAAGCCAAGCAGGGCTGACATGAGGGACCAGAGAAGAGAGGCGGTCAAGATGCCGGCCCTCACTTTCCTCAACACTTCCCTATCACAAGCCCTCTACATGGTCCAGAAAGACCGAGCACAGTGAGGCCTTCAATGACCTTAAAAGATATTTGAGCATCAAACCACTGTTGAGCCGCTATTAGCTCTATCCTGATCCAAGAGGAAGACAATGCACAGAGGCAAATATACTATGTCAGTCAGATCTTGAAGGCAGCCGAACTCAACTACGCTCATTGAGAAGGCCTTATTCACTCTCATAATTACAGCTAGGAGGCTTCGCCTCTACTTTCAAGCACGTACCATAGTGGTGCGGACGAATCTGCCCCTAAAGAAGCACTTGGCAGTCCTACCACCTCGGAAAGAATGATCAATTAGTCGGTCGAGCTCAGTGAATATGATGTGCATTTTGAGCCCAAAACGACCATAAAGGCCCAAGCCTTGGCTGACTTCTTAATAGAGTCGACCACAGCAGACGACAAACCGTCTCCGCTCATACCAGCCCCTCTACATAAGCCTTCAATGTCCAAGACAGCCAAGACGCCTACTTCTTGGAAGCACAGCACTCCTGAGCATGATCTACCGGAGTTCGCCTTATGGTGGTTACTAAAGGTGGACGAATCCTCAGGAGAAGGCAGTAGCGCTGGAGTAGTCCTACTTGGCCTCAACGGGTCCACTCACAAACACTCCATCGCTTTTGAATTCTCAATCTCAAACAATGAGGCCAAGTATGAAGCACTTTTAGCAGGACTTCAAGCCGCCTTAGCAGTCAAGGCTGAGCTCATCTACATCTTGGCCGACTCCCAACTTGTTATCTACCAAGTAAGGAGAGACTATGCGGCGAAAGATTCGAGAATGATTTCGTACCTGAAGGCGGTCAAAGAACTTTTGAGCAACTTCAAGGACTTCAGGATTGCACAAGTCCCCCGCACCCTCAACCCTCAGGCGGACGCTTTATCCAAGCTCGAGTCGTCCAGTTTAGGGAATAGTTTAGGACCTATATACACGGACACCCTCAAGAACCCTAGAATCATGGAAGTTTCAACAGACTCAGTCATGCAGACAGAGACCTCTACAAAACTTTGTTGGATGGATCCACTCATCCAGTACCTAATAGGAGGGACCTCACCAGAGAATGCTATTGAAGCAAGGAGTTTACAAAGGAATGCTCGAAGATATCTTATCCTTGATAACCAGCTTTATCGAATGTCATACTCTAGCAGTAGTGTGGAACACTATCTCCGATGTATCTGGCCAGTAGAAGCTAGTTATGTTTTGGGAGAGATCCATGAGGGAACTTACAGGAATCACCTAGGGGCAAAACTCTTGCTCAAAAGGTGATCCGTCAAGGTTACTATTGACCTACCATCCTAGCTGAGTCCAAAAGACTCGTCTTCAGATGCAAGACATGCCAGTTCTTCTCAAACGTGCCACGAGCTTCAGCAACCGAGCTCACTCCCTTCATAAGCCCCATTCTCTTTGCTCAAAGGGGATTAGAATGAGGATTTGGACCTATTGGGACCTCTCCCAATAGCTTCAAGGCAACGAAAGTTCTTAATTGTTATCATTGATTACTTCACAAAATAGATAAAAGCCGAACCATTAGCAAAGATAGGCGAGAGCAACACCATCAATTCTGTGTGAAAACCAATCGTCTGCAGATTCAGAGTCCCCATGTCGTTTGTCATCGACAACGGCACCCAGTTCGACAGTATAGGCTTCCGAACTTTTTGTGAAGAATGGAAGATAAAGCTCAAATTCACCTCAGCGGCACACCCAAAATGCAACGGACTTGCTAAGGCTGCCAACAAATGCATACTGTAAGTTCCGAAGAAGAAGGTTGACAAGGCAGTTGGGAACTGGATCGAAGAATTGCCTGGAATTTTGTGGTCTTACCACACCACTCACGAAAATTCCACAGGAGACTCCATTCAAGCTAGCATATGGAACCGCAGCAGTCGTCTTAGTAGAAGTTAGCATGCCAACCATCTGATTGCAACACTTTGACGAAGATCTGAATTCGACCGGGCTCCGAGTCGAACTCAACCTTATTGTCGAAGTTCGAGAAAAATCCTTTAGGACCCAAGTCATCAATCAACAGCGCATCGCTCGACACTACAACAGCAAGGTCCGGCCCTGAAGATTTAGCATTGGTGATCTTGTCCTTCAAAGAGCAATTTTTGACAGAAACACCAAGTACGACAAATTGACCGTCAACTGGGAAGGACCATACACAGTCATCGAAGAAGTGCATCCAATACCTACCGACTTAGAAGCTCAGATGAAAGAGTCTTACAACATCCTTGGAATATAGAACATCTCAAAAAAATACTTTTAGTAATCTCGACTGTAAGACTCTCGTGTAAATAAATACCTTTTAACAAATATTATTGTGTTACACTTTTGTAGTACTTACGACCTTGCAGATGCTCGAGGTACAACTTGAAAGATCTTGGTACCCATTCGGGATAAAACTAAGGCATGTCATCAACTCGGTCGACTCAGACTTGAAATACCTTGGTACCCATTCAGGATAAAACCTAAGCACGCTATCAACTCAGTCCCGACTCAAAAGACCTTGGTACCCATTCGGAATAAAATCAAGGCATGTTATCGACTCGGCCAACCTCAACCTACAAGGCATTGGTGTCCCCTCAGAGTAAAATCAAAGCATGAAAACAACTCATCTCAGCTACAAATCTCAAAAAGAGGTAACCTGCAGATAGACATAAACACAGACAAAGCACATTGATTGAGTAAACAAAAATAACTTTTATTCATATATCAAAATATTTACATCAATATTTACATTGGAAAAGATAGAAAAAAAGAGAACAAAAGAACAAATACATAAAGCTCTCAAGGAGCTCGACCCGGAGTAGGTTTGGAGCTTGAGGCAGGTGCAGCTTTAGGCCCAGAAGCAGAAGCTAGACGTCGAGGAGCAACAGTAGCTGGGGCAACAATAGGAGAGGCAGCGGTGGTGAGAATTGGCTGAGGGGACTGGCGCTCGCACCAGGCCTCTTCATCACCATCAGCCTGGCTAGTAGAACTTTCTCGGGCAGAGCCGCCACCCGACTCCTCACCCTCATCGTCTCCATTGTCCGCATCCAAGACAAGTCCGCCTCCCTTCGCCTCTATCTCCCGAAAAGCATCAAGGCAATTGGCGACCTGGAGAGGGTAGTAGAACCATTTGGGATCCAGCTTGAAGTCCGTATTGAGCTGATTCTTGAAGTAGTTGAAGCCGGCCTTGCAGGCCAAGGCCACCTCGACCTTTCTAAGGGTACTGTTGCGGTATTTCTCCACAACATCCACTCGATGAGCCTCAAACTCAAGGTGATCGAGGCGACCTTTTAGTGCTTGCACTTCAGCGAGAGATGACTCTTATTGTCTCTCAGCCTCCAGTCCTACTCGGGCCGCCTCCTTCTGCAGAATCTCATGGGCATTCACCTCCTTCAGCTGGTCCTAAAAGCTCTCAACAAGTTAGCAAGCTAGTCGGGCCCGCTCGAAAGCGACGCCGCTCTCGCCTCTTGACGTCAATCTCATCCTCCGAGTACTTCACCCTTTCATCCCGCTCATGAACCGCATGCTCGAGATGACTGATGTCCTTGAGTTTCTCAATCGCGGTCAACTTCTTGCTACTGTGTGCCCTCAGCCCCTTCAGCATCTCCTTCCATGTCTCCACCTCTCGCTGCCACTTGCCGTCACTTCTCCTCCAAGCCACTAGCTCCTTCTCTTGGACGGCCACCTTCGCCTTAGCAGTCTCCCGAGTGGTCTTCTCGGCCTTTAGCTTCTCATGAAGCTTAAAATAGACCTCTCGGACATGCTCGAAGCACCTAAAGAGCTCCTGTTCTACCAAGGCCCCTCGGAGTAGATAACTCCTCAAGGCCTGGTGGAGATCGCAGTCAAGCATGGCCGCAGTATTTCCTCATCCCTGGGCAGAAAGAACTGCTCCACAGCCCTGGTCTCGACCAATCGCGACTTCAAGACCAATGCCCTTTCATCAACCCCCCACGTAGGGACGAACCAATTATCTTCGGTCAGGTCCCTCATGCCTGGGGCTGACTACGGGCGACCCGATCATTAGCCTCCTCAGCCTCTCCCAATCGGCTGCGGCACTTCATTAATGCGGTGGGTGAAGGGCCACCCAATACTGCCCTCATGAGTAGCAGATACCTCGACCACCGAGTCTTTGGCTACAAGCTCTTCAGCAACAGGCTCCTTGGCGGCTAGCTCCTTTCCCTCTCGATGGGCCGACTTGACTGGCAGAGACTAGGTCGTCTCCCCTTGGCTTAAGCCTGGACCTCCACAGGCACAAACTCTACCATTTCACCCCCCTCGATTCAAGCGGGGGACTCCACGTCTAGAACAACGATGTTACGAGTGGCGAGGTTTTTGCCTTCCTCAGCTTCTTGATCAGGGATGGGTGTGGCTGCCTCTGTCGCACCCCCTCCCTAACCTGAGTCGGCTCGGCAACTTTGGGAGGACCTTGGCTGCTTAATTTCTGCAGCCGCCTCCTCTTCTCAAACCATTCGGCCTGAGCAATAGTAGCACCCAGCCCAGCCAACCGGGTCGCTATCTCAGCAGTGTTTGTTGACACCTCTGTGGCCTCAGCTGGGGCCAACTCGGACCGCAGACGCTTCTGAGGCCTAACTGAGGATCCCGATTGAGTCTCGTCTAGCTTCTTTAGCGGCAAAGCGAAGACTGCCGCTCAGATTTCGTATCATTGGTCGGCAAGTCTCTGGCGATGCTAACTACCCTCAGCACCGCAGGATCGAACAAATTCTTGATCCTTTGAGACCCAGTATAGGCTCGAATCTTCTCAAGCCCCTCCTTGACCGTGAGGAAACCCGACTTCAAAACGTCTTTCTTAATCTCGGGTCAAGCCGAGCAAGACAATTTAGGGTCGGCTCTAAAAACACAAAAGAACTTCTCCTTCCAATCTTTATTCGATTCAGGAGTGTTCGAGATGACCTTAAAACAGCCTAAAATCTAGAAATAGTAATGCCCTTCCTTCTTCCCCACCTTGACACTGATAAGGTGGCCGAACATGCGGAGAGTTGGGTTGACTCCAACCCGGTGACAGATCACCACGAACCCCACCAACATGGCGATGGAGTTCGGCTTAATTTGGGAGGGCGGGACTCCCAAAGCTTCGAAGACACGGGTGAGGAAAAGATGGAGCAGAAGACGAATGCCATACTCCAGATGCTAGAGATACACTAGAGTGATGACCCCGTTGTGGTCATACACGGCTTGAGCCCTTTCCAGCGCTGACAAAGTGAATACGGGGGATGTCATACCGGTCGTAGAAGGCCTCGAACTCCGTTGCACAGAGCTTCGAACGGAAGTTCCTCAACAGGTTAATTCTCATCTCATTACGTCCAGCGGTAGCATTAGAAGAAGCCATCGGAAGATCGTCAGAAGTTGGTCGAAAATCGCTCGATGCAGAGTTCTAGGGTTCGTAGTCCAGGAGTTTAGAAAATTTGCAACAGGACCCTTCAGCAAACCGTATATATATAGGCAAGGAGGCGGGCACGTTGCGATATCAGAACGGTCAACTCAATTATTAGTGGACGGCTGAGATTGACCTCGGAAGTCGAACAGACCGCTCAGACACCAAAGCGCTACCCATCGGTTGACACGCCATCTTTGCTCGGGGAACGAGGCGACACCGGCGCATATTCTCCAGTAATGTTAGCATGTCACACCAACAGCCCCCCATCGCTTTCCTCATAAATGCATCTCAGAGATCCTAACCGTCGATTGCTCAAATTTCACTCGAACTCAGCCAGTCGAGATTGAGTGAAAGGGGCCAGTATTATATCCTGAAAATAACCTAAGTGTTAATCATCTTTCTAGAGTCGACACGTGTCTCTTATTAACTAATCTTCAGTTCAGCCTCACCCCAAACTAAGACGACTTAAGTAGCGTAAGCACAACTTTTTCAAGAAGGGCTGAGGACTGGCCGACAACTTGTAAGGCTGACTAAAAAGATGGCACTTGTTGACCTACTCGCAAGTTCGAGACGAGAAGCATCCTCACTCAACCTACCATTCAAGTCAACCCCACTCCCCTTCAATTGACCCTTTCAAACCGACAACTTGCGAGGCCGACTAAAAAGGCGGTTCTTGTAGGCCTCTAGTGAGACGAGTCGGAAAGCGGTGTGTCCTTGAGCTCCCGCTAACAGTCGATTGCCATCACATTAAATGCATTATCAGAGTCATCATTGCTCTAGCCCTGAAAGTCTTTATGACTCATCCAACATCGTCAACACACATGCCTCCCCCATCACCATTACATTAAACGTCGAGATGACTCACCCCCTCTGCAGCCGACATCTGTAAAGCAGATACTGACTGAGCCGCCTGTTTAGACTCAGCTAAAGTTACTTATCTGTCCCTTTGGATCTACTATAAAGGGGAAGTGTAGTCTGCTGCTTAGGGTAAGCAAATTCTGCCTCAAAAAACTCTCACCCACTTACTCTTCTTTCCCACTGAAGCTCTATACTGAATTGATCGTCGGAGGAATCACCGGAGATCCCAAGTCCGACCTTTTACGTATTCTTCACGTGCAGGATGGGACTATCAGCTCAAGAACAAGCCGTCTGAAGAAGCTTGAGGACTCTTAACACCCCTCATAATCCACTAATAAGCTCCCTGTTAGGTAACTGACATCAACACCAACCTACTTCCATAATTTATAAAAAGACACATGTGTTCCTGTATCAACAAAATTTTATAGTATGCATAGACATCAAATGCATTAAATTTTCTGAAGGTTTTTCATGTAAACCATCTTTAAAACTGGGCAGTCATACAAAAACCATCTGCAAAGTTCAATTTATACAAAAACCACTTTTAAAGGGAGTTCTGATTGCAAGCAACCACCTTCACCAATTTTCTATGAATTTTTGACAAAATTTCCTTAAAATACCCTTACAAAACACACGTGCCAGGCACATGACTTGCCTTCTTAACCAAACGTAGCACTTGACACATATGTTTTTTAAGGATATTTTTGAGGATTTTAGTTAAAATTTTATCAGAAAATAGGTCAAGATGGTTGATAGCAAGCGAAACTCTCTTTAAAGGCGGTTTCCATATAAATTGAACTTTGAAGGAAGTTTTTGTACAACCATCCTATTTCAAAGGTGGTTTCTAAGGTGATAAAAAAAGAAAAAAGAAAAAAAAGAAAAAAGAAAACCTTTTCTAAACTCTAAACAAAACCTTCTCCAGAAGAAAAAGATTAAAACTAAAGCTAACCTTCATCTTCAATCAAACCAGAGTAAAGCCTTATATTATTATCATGCTTCACATAAACCTTGAACCTTACAATTCAGTCCATAGATTCCAACATCGGAAATTAGGTACCTAAACTTCACCTAATTTGCGGACCATGTGAAAACGCTCATGCACAAAAATCTACAAAACACCCGAGCATTCTAAAACCCTAATTTAAAATACACTGAATTAATAAAAGACCAAATCCGCTTACAGTTTGTGAAACACGGCGACAGAAATTCCCGCGCGCGTGTTGAGAACGAGGCAAGGGATCCGGATTGTCGCGGCGGTGGGATCGGATTCTGCCGCCGTGGGGGCAGCGAGTCCGCCGGAGATCGGAATCGGGCGCGGGAACCGCCGCTGGGTCGGAGCTCCGGCCAGAGCGAGATTTCCAGACGTACAGGAGCTTCCACGCGTTCGTCATGCACTGGAAAAGGCCCTCTGTTGAGATTCCGAGCGATGAATGGAGAAAATAAAAGGGGGATGGAGCTCGGTTTGTTGAGTGATTTTGGTGGAAATGCTCCTTTTGCAACGGCTAAAAAGGCGGAGGAGCAAAAAGATGACGATGAAGATTTGCAGAGGTGTAAGAAGAATATATTAATATATTAACATTGGAATATATTACAATAGGATAAAGTTCTACAGCTATGTGTATAAGGGTTATTTGCATATGTACACCTTACATTATGGGTATTTGCAAACTTCCCTTTAAATCTCAGTTTTTGCAAAACTACCCCTTCAAATCATCAATTAAAAAAATCTCATCATCAACTTTAATGAGCTAATTTGTAATCGCGATGTAAAAATTATCAATAAAGTTATCAAACTTTTAGCGCCACGCTAATGATTTGTTGATTTTTAAGGGATGGTTTTGTAAATCCTAAGATGTGATCGGTATTTTTGCAAATGCCCTTGATGTAGGGGGTACATATGCATATAACCCTGTTATATATATTAATATAACCCTTGTTTATTTCTCTAAGTCAAAACGGTTAGCGATATTTTGTCCGAGTTCACTTAATTTGGATAACACAACTTGGAAATTACTTCCATCATCCGGAACAAATACTAATCCATAAAATTTTAGGCTAAATTGCATTGCGATACCACAAAGTTTTCCCGCTCTATCACTTATATTATATACCATAAGTTGTATTTTATGGAAGATAAATATCATAAATTGTTTTAAAAATTGTCAAATTAGTATCATCAATCATATAAACGTGAAAAGTTTCAACTAAATATTTATTTATGATACTTACTTGCTAATTTTAGAACTTCTTAACTATTAATATTTATTAAATTTTCTGTTAAATCAATCAAAAAGAATTTTCAAACTTATTATAATTCCACTTTAAAATGGAGTTGGGATATGTCTAATGATAAATTTAACAACTATTAATGGTTATCAAGGAGTGGGAGCCCCTAGAAAAAAGAAAATGGTGGAGTAAGTCCGTAGGACTTGTCCACTACTATAGGATAGGCAATTCATCTGAGGATACTCAAGGCGGGCGGCTCCATTAACAAATTTCCTTAAGAAGGAATGAACGTGGAAATGGACGAATCGGTGTCAAGAAGCTTTATAAGACACATATGAGGCAGTAGTGAAGGAACCTATGTCTTGGTTGCCAGACTACACCCAGACATGTACAAAGTTATAAAATTAACATGTTTGTGTCATATGAAAACATTCAGATGAAAATCTTCACGTTTGCATGATCCATGGTACTAACATGCTAACTTTTTAACAAATTATGGTATTTTTCTACCACAAAATACAACTTGTGATATATAAGTGACAAAGCGGTGAAACTTTGTGGTATTGAAGTGCAATTTAGCCAAGTTGTTATGGTGATTAAATATAAAATGCTTCCTCAAGTAAGGACATATCATGAATTGGAGTAATTGCTTGAGACTATCGCGTACATCATCTCCTCTTCTATAGTACTTTCAGCCCCACTTCATCTCCTCTTGAGCGCGACGCCTAAGCTCTTCTCACGGGTCTTCACCTCGCTCACATAAATGGTTGGAAGGACATCATCATTGAATTTGATTGTCTCCCCCTAGTGCACATATTGCATGGTGTTGTCGCACCCCCTGTGCTCTCTGGAATCATGGGTGATTGTTGGTCGTTATTTAAAGTTTCAACGCCTCCTCTATCCTCCATATTCGAAGAATGACCAATATCTACTTGCACGAATTAGCTCAATATGCTAGCAGATATAAATGCACTGTCTCCCCTGATCCAGAATATACCTATAATCAACTTCTCTCTGAAGATAGTCAATAGATCATCTTTTCGATTCCTCAAAAAACATATATATAAAATGATATATGCGCACAATATTAATTAACAGTTTATACCTATTCATGAAATACATAATAGAACGCCCATTTTGATAATCCAAAAGGTTCATAATGAGACTCTATTCTAAAATTCATTCAGCATAAAAGTTGTGTATTAAAATTTTTTAACATAAACATATCTTCGATAAAAAAAAAAGGAAAAAAAGAAAAAGAAAAAAAAAAGAAACGTAACGATTTTAAAATTTAGTATTTGGTCTGGATGATGGAAGTAATTTCCAGGTTATCCAAGTCAAGTGAACTTTGACAAGATATCCCTAACCGTTTTGAGTCATGACTTAGAGAAATAAGCAACAGGCTCGTGTATTCCGTAACCATTCGGCAAGGTGATGCTTCTCGTGAAAATATATGATTTGCCATATAGTTTTTCTACGAATAAAACATTGTAAATCGCCCTAGATTTGCTTCGTGACTAATAATAGAACAGCAGTCAACTCCTAATCTTACTATGATGTGAACTGTTGAACGACGCGCAGTCACGAGTTTCACGAGTGACAGTTTCTTTTCATTTTTCAGATTTTGATAGTATGTGATGGTAATCTCTCAGAATCACTCGTACGCAGGGGATGGTTCTCAATCTTCAACTCAATGGGTAGCGAGGCGAAATAATCATCGCACCGCCCATTGTTGATTGAAAACCATCCGATCGCAGGTGGTTGGCTCTGAAGAGCTTCGTATTCCATTAACACGTCTAGACATATTATGAGTAGAGGAGGAAAGTTCGAAAAACAGGAATACCTATATAGCTCATCCTTTAGATGGGTTTTCTGATAGTTTATTGGAATGAAATCTTGACTCCCACGTTAAGGGGTCTTAAATCTGGGCAACCATATCTCCCAAAATGCCAAATGACCTTTTAGCTACAGAGAATTTAATCACAAACTCAGAAACAGTGGTCAGTTGAAATTATCACACACACCAAGCAGATAAATGCTACACCCTCAATCCTACACTAGATCGAGGCCACGAAACAAAATCATGAAGTCCTGATCCACGAAAGATCCTCATCCGTCACTAGCAGTTTTCGGTGCTAGAAACAACTGGGCGCTAAAGAGCGCCTTAAGCGGTAACAAGAAATAATTGGGCATTCTTTCTAATAGAGTCCTTAATACAAACGGAAGCTAACAAGAAGAATAAAACAGTTACATATATAAATACAACAAACATGGTGAAGATAAGAGTAATATACAACATGGGACGACCTCCATTGACATTCCAGATAGTCGAAATAACTAAAAATACCCGAGGTTGTGACTGCCTACACGAAACTGCTAGCCTGTACCACAATATAACCTGCAGATCCAAATGATACAAACATTATTGAATAGCCCTGTAAGAAACTACTAATCATGATTGAAGTAAAACATGCAAGCAAAACAGTAAACAGAGCTAAAGAAGCTGAAGGTCTGAGCTAGTACATAATCATATGTAAACGGGATACCTCTCAACTGCAAATTGTATCAGCTCAAATTCTAAATTATATGTCTGCGATCATATCCAGTCACTCAGCACGACAATACTCCAAGATGTCTAGCGATGTAACTTCCCGTGCAGAAGAAGAAAGCAGGTGTCAACTGACCCAACTTGAGGCAGGTTAAGCTCAGCTGGATCGGGATAACAGAAAGCAGACTGCAAATCCATCTTCATAAAAGTGATTTTTTACACATGTACCCGCTCAAATCTATCATACTCCAAATCACCTTATTTTTCACATTCTGAAAATTTTTAATTTGGCCCCAGGTGTTCTGGTAGGGAATATACCCATAATGTTTCTCCATATTCCTTTAATGTGCTTAGTCTTTTTACAATATGACTAATTTACCGCTAATTAGTTACCTCACCTAGGGTCACACACAGGAAGGGAGGGAGGTGCAGGATGGGAATTTTGATGCTAACAATGAGGAAAAAAGGCGCCGCGAGGAGGAGATGAGGTCTAGGGTTAGGAGAGACGGCGGGTTGTGCCGTTAGGGTCTAGGATTAAGGGACAGCGGGACAGTGGGCGGTCTAGGTTAGGGGAAGAGAGGGTGGGTTACGCCGTTACTAGCATTAAGAGAGAGGTAGATCGCGATTTTTTTGGGAGG
>JBAKGM010000326.1:33738500-33751895 GCA_037177215.1 Asparagus racemosus
AAGAGAGAGGTAGAGCGCGATTTTTTTGGGAGGTGGGGGTGGGGGTGGGGGGGTGGGGTGGGGGGTGGTTTAATTGTCACTTTTACCTCTAATGAACGGTGCAAAATGGAAAGGTAAATAAACCAATTTCAGAGAATGCGGGAGTAAATTAGCAAATACTGAAGATTTGGAAGATAAATCAACAAATAGGGTATATGGGTGTAAAACCTCTCCTCAGATAGCTATAGATAACAATATATAACATGTATAATCCTCAGATAGCTATAGATAACAATATATAACATGTATAATAATCGCACAACTTTAATGTGATTCATACTATACTGACATGTCAAATCTCAGAGTGATATGGGGTTGAGGATTATGGGCATGTTGCATGTATGGCTCGAAACGAGCCATATGAACCATCTCCAAGGTATGCATGAGGGAAAATTCCAGGCTGAACACTGGAGGAACCTTAGGGAATGTGAGAAATGTACATTTTGTATAGGAAAACGACATAGGTCATCAAGTTCAGACCTCATGAGCCAGGATAGAAATTAGAAGACTGTGACAAGACAACATGCCAGTTCACTCCAAAAAGAATCATCTGTTTCAAATGAAAGAATCATCTGCTTCGAACATAGTACAGAATCAGGTGATTATGACAGGAGGACAAAGACTAAAGTAGGCAGGACTTTGAGTTGAAGTTAGAGCCCAGTAGGCAGGACCCTGACTTGAAGTTAGACCCTACTTATCGAGAGGATAACAAGGAATTCCTCCTAACGGTCAACTGAGCGAGCAGTATTAGGGAATCAAAGTCCTCCTAACAAGGACTTTGAGTTGAAGTTAGAGCCCAGTAGGCAGGACCTTGACTTGAAGTTAGACCCTACTTATCGAGAGGATAACAAGGAACACCTCCTAACAGTTATTTATGATCATAGCATACAAGAGTAAGCAGTATTAGGGAATCAAGTTGAAATGTCGCAATATGAGTCATATGACCAAACGTGATGAAACTTTTGAAAGAGATTATAGAGCCAATCATACAAAAGAGGGAAGAGGAATTAAAACAATGAGGTAGTAAGGAGCTGGAAGTTAAATAGAAAAATGGAGCCGCAATCTTTTGGAGGAAGTTCCACGTGGCAAGACTGCAAGCACTCAAAATATGATAAAGGAGATCAAGTCTTCGGAAAGGTATAAAAGATCCTTCCATGTTACTCTTGGGAAAGGTTTTCTAAACAAACTCTAGATCCACAGATTATTGGAGAAGAGAAGGATCACCCCATACCTGAAGGTTTTCCCAGAAAAATAAAAGTTATGACTGCAAGAGGGAGGAGTTAGTAAAAAATCAGTAATAGATGTAAACATGGACAAACAATCACAATGAAAGTCAGATGAATAAGGGCATGTAAGGGCCATCACATTAAGCATAGTGACTCTACATAAGCCAGACAATTAGTTTAATATGGAACTGGCAGAGAAACGACGGAAAGAACAGCTCTCAGTTACTACAAAAGGCTTATTTGGCTCATAAGCGAAGTTTATCACGTGGTCAGCAGCACATTCAGAAAGAGTCACTATGGATGCAAGCATAATTGCTCAAGGATGGTGACCTTCCCTTCAAAGAAGCTTTTCAGTGGTGTAGTAGTGATTAGGAAGGACTTATGGGAGGTTGATGTTATTTAATCCAGAGGAAGCTCATTGCATGGCATATCTCCATAGTAAACTTCATAGGGTATAAGAAAGTTCACGCAAGTAATCTTTACAAGCATGAAGAGAACATAGTCAGCATAGCATGGGTGTGGGCCTACAGACATTATTATCTGGGAATTTAACCAAAATTAAAAAGCAAATGAGGACCTGGTTTCCTTTGTGAGTTTGAATATGGAAGTTTGGAGAATTTTAAAAATGGCCTGATTGAATTTGGGTTTGCTGGGATAATGTTTTATTTGGTGGAGTAACAGATTAGCAGTGTTGTGACCTAAGCTGCATATTGCAGAGATTAAATAGGGTTTTTCACTACCAGCAAAGTGGCTCTAACTTCACCTAGGAATCAAGTGAGAGGACAATACTTCCACATTTATATGTGGAAGTCAAAAGAAGTTTATAGAGGAAAATGGACTAGTTGAAATGGATTGAGACGATATTTTTTATTTGGTGGAGCAACAACCTGACACATGCAGTCATAGCTGTCTATGGGAGGTTGATGTTATTTAATCCAGAGGAAGCTCATTGCATTGATCATGTCTCCATGGTAAACTTTATAGGGTATAAGAAAGTTAACGCAAGTAATCTTTACAAGCATGAAGAGAACATAGTCAGCATAGCATAGGTGTGGGCCTACAGACATTGTTATCTGGGAATTTAACCAAACTTAAAAAAGCAAATGAGGACCTGGTTTCCTTTGTGAGTTTGAATATGGAAGTTTAGAGAATTTTAAAAATGACCTGATTGAATTTGGGTTTGCTGGGATAATATTTTATTTGGAGGAGCAACAGATTACTGGTGTTGTGACCTAAGCTGCATATTGGAGAGATTAAATAGGGTTTTTCACTATCAGCAAAGCGACTCTAACTTTACCCAGGAATCAAGTGAGAGGACAATATTTCCACATTTATATGTGGAAGTCAAAAGAAGTTTGTAGATGAAAATGGACTAGTTGAAATGGATTGAGACGATATTTTTTATTTGGTGGAGCAACAACCTGACAGATGCAGTCGTAGCTGTCTATGAGAGAGACGAGATAGGGCTCCTGATCAAGAAATACAGCCTTAACTTTACCCTGGAAAACATCATCCATTTGACATGTATCAGAACAGCACAATGCTTAGCTACAGCAATATGACATCTTTCCGGAATACAAAAGCATTTCGAAATTTTTAATTTGGTCGCCTATGGCTCAGAAGTAAGTACTAAATTGAGCTTGAACTGTGCTATGGTATCTAGTTAATAACTGTCAAGGGTTAAAGAGGCAACCCATAATGAAAAATATAAAGGTTTGTGATCATAATGAAGTTGTGCCCTTAAAAAAGAATGGAGCCACAAAGATGAGACTGATGAGAAGTTTAAGGAAAAAAAAGGGCCTATCCTTACAGGAAAAATTCGCATCAAAAAAATCTTTTCAATGGATTTGCTTGGGATAAGGAACCAGAGATTTCTGGGGTGTCTCTCTGTGCGCACGAGCTAGTTGATCTGAATGACCTTTAATATGACTGTTGTTGACAGAGGTGAATTGTAACTAAACGGGCAAATTAGTAAGGATAATAATGGATATGAGAGGATACATGGAGGTTTTGGATATAGAGATAAGAACGATATGGGAAAATAAAATTTACAGTTTGCGACCTCATATGGTTTGATAATAGCAAATGCACAATTTAGGAAAATGGATGAACACTTAATAACCTTTCAAAGTGAATTTAATAGCAGTCAAATAGACTTTTCTCTCTTCCTAGAAGGGTGGATAGGTTAACATGCAAAGATTGTAAAATTATACCGGGAGAGTTTAACTACACGATATAGGTTGATGGTATTAGACATATCTATCAAGAAGTGGTCTAGAAAAATTAACATGAACAATAGACTAAGAACTAAATGGTGGAACTTAGAAGGAGAGAATTTAATGCATTTTAAAAATAAGATAATGAAGGAAGATACATGCAATATGAATAGTGAGACTACTATTGTGTGGAATAGCATGTCTTTCTCATATTAAGGTGGCTAAAGATATACTAGGATAATCTAAAGGTTGTAGATTAGATGGTAAGAAGAGTTGGTGATGGAATGAGGATGTGCAAAAGGTGGTTAGAGACAGGCAAAAGTGTAGGAGTAAGGAAAACTTGGAGAAATATAAGCTAACGAGGAAGGAAGCAAAAAAGTGCGGTTAGTGAGACTAAATACAAGGCTTATGAGAATTTCTATAAGAAGTTAGAATCTAAAGAGGAAGATAAAGATATATATAAGCTTGCTAAGATTAGAGAAAGGAAGAGTAGGTTTTTTGGTAATATTAGGTGTATTAAAAGCGAAAATCAAAGAGTTCTAGTAACCAAAGTGAAAATAAAAGAGAGGTGGAGAAGTTACTTTCATAAATTGTTTAATGATAGCCAAACAAGTGAGCAATATAGAGAATTTGACCATATAGTAGATAATAGAAACTATGGATATTGTTGAAAAATTAGGATTAGTGAAGTTAAAGATGCTCTAAAGAAAAAGAAAAGTCGAAGAGCCGTAGGACCAGACGGTATTCCTATTGAAGTTTGAAAACGTCTTGGAGATATAGACTTAGAATGGTTAACTAAATTATTTAATAAAATTATCATGACAAAGAGGATGCCCGATGAGTAGAGGATTAGTAAATATACAAGAATAAAGGAGATATACAACATTGTTCAATTTATCGTGATATAAAACTCATGAGTCATACTACATAATTTTGGGAGAGGGTTATTGAACAAAGACTAAGAAAGGAAACAAGTGTATCTGAAAATCAATTTGGTTTTATGCCCGGGAAGTCAACTATGAAACCTATACATATTTTGAGACGGTCGATGGAGAGATATAGAGAGAAGAGAAAGGATCTACATATGATTTCATAAATCTAGAAAAAGCTTATGAAAGAGTGCCTAGAGAGGTAATATGATGGGTTTAGAAAAGAAACATGTATCTAGTATATACATTGATGTGATTAAAGATGTGTATGATAGAGAAACAACTAGAGTAAGAACTAATGAATGAGAGACAAAGTCGTTTCCTATTACCATATGTTTACACCAAGGATCAACTTTAAGTCCTTATCTTTTTGCGTTAGTTATTGACTAAGTTAGTAGGCACATTCAGGAGGTGTATGTTATTTGCGGATGATATAAAGTTGACGAAACTAGAGCAAGTATAATTTTTATAGTAGAAAGGTGAAGACACGCTCTTGAATCTAAATGTTTTAAAATTAGTAGACAAACAGAATATACGGAGTGCCTTTTTAGTAAAACTAGGGAAAAAAGAGCCTAGAGTCATATCGATGGTTAAGAAATATCTAAAAGTAATTATTTTCGCTATTTACGATCAATAATTCCACATGATGGTGAGATTGAGGATGTTGTTCCGTCGAATCAAAACGGGATGGTTGAAATGGAGTGCTTCGGAAGTCTTATGTGATCATGGAATACCAATGGAACTAAAGGAAAAATTCTATAGGAGGGTTATAAGACCAACAATGCTTATGGGTCAGAGTGTTGGGCAATTAAAAAACATGTGCAAAACATGTGTAGCAAAAATGAGAATGTTGCAATGGTCTTATGGGCAATGTTTTAAAAGCAAAAGGCGAGGTCAAGGCGATGAGGTCGTGTGTTGCTTGAGGTGAGAGGCGCCAAGAAAGGTGATCACCTGAGTGAACCAAGGCAATAAACATTCAAAAATTTCACAAACATTACAAATAATATGCAAATATCAAAAATAGCAACACAATTCTAATAAGTCATAAACCATCTAAATGAAATAGTAACAAATATTGAATAGTAATATTAAGTAATAACTACCAACACAGATAATTAAGCAACAAACTTTGAACTTTAAGGTTCAAAATTGTGGCATGTCCTCAAAATGATATAGCTAATAAAGTACATTTCAGTAAAAAAAAACCAAAAAATCGACAATGAAACAAGAAACAAAAATTCAGTAACAAAAACAAACTTTAGTTTATCGAACACCTTTCACACCCTCAAAATTTTGAAATAGAGACAATACACCTCGAGCCTTGCATCGCATGCCTTAATCGAGCACCTGAGGCGATGAGGCGATAAGGCAAGGTCACGAGGTGCCAAGGCAAGCTCTTGAGCGCCAACAGACAATTGCCTTAGTAACCTTCATCACCTGGCAATACGCAAGGCGTTAAGTTTCAAGATCGCCTCGCTTGAGCGCCCGAGGCGCTAAGGCTCATTGTCTTTAAAACACTACTTGTGAGTATACACTAAGAAATAAGATAAGAAATGAGTGCATCCGTAGTAAATTAGAAGTTGCTCTTATTGTGGCTAAAATGAGAAAGAATCGACAAAGATGGTTTGGTCATGTACAAATGAGACCCCTTAGTGCACCGGTTAGGAAAAGGATAGTATTATAGTTAATGGGGCTAAGAGATCTAGAGGCAGACCTAAAAAAACTTGGTTAGAAGTAATTAAAAAGGATATAATTATGATTAACTTAACGGTGGAGATGGAATAGAAGAATAGGATTTATGTAGCCAACCCCAAACATTTTGGATAAAAGCTTTGATGTTATTGTTGTTGTAGGTGAATTGTAACTAAACGGAACCTGACTCTTGTTGCGACCATAGATAATATCTTTTCTGGAGGTGGTACATTATCAATTAATTTATCCTGCTTATAACGAAGCAATAAATTCTAAACAATTTTATAGTTACTGACATCAAATACCATGATGTAAAGAAGCCAGTTGTTAGATAAAGCAAAACCTGACGGAACATATACTTCAATAATTTAAGAAGTTTATGCACACATGAGCATATGCATACATGTTACATGTATTATGTTCAACTCAAAAGTAAAAATGATAATGGCTCAAATCACGCACAAGCACAAAAATGCACGCAAGCGTGCAGCAAATGTAATTGCATGTGTGTCAGTGTATTTGTGCGTGCATGTTTGCATGTGCCCTCATGTTGTGTGTAAGAAAGAGGAATTGAGAATAAGTGCAAAAGGGAAAATATCCATTCATGTCTTAACGAGTTGAATGATTTCAAATCCATATCTTACAGTCGGATGCGTTGATGTTCCTATACAACCAAATTACTAACACTATCATATGACATCTTACATTGATTCAATCAGGTCATAACTGCGTAGATCCAACCAAAAATCAGGTGGGTCTCGCAATGATGACCCATTGTGTATCTGATGAGACAAAAAAGTTCTAACCTTCCTATGACCTGCAACAATTTATTGCGAACTATTCTTCCAAAACCAAAGTCATAAATCTACCTAGACAAGTTGTGCTTCCATGTATATATACATCTGCCTAAGTCAATGTATGAGTATCTATATTATGTTCAATGTATGAGCATCTATATTACGTTCGGTTGCAAGCTAAACCTTAAAGAAACTGGTTTATGTCATACTAAGTACAGTATAAAGAAAGACAAAAAAATGTTGTTGACACAAGAACAGCGATAAATATTCACTAAATGTGACCTGAATCCTCAGACATAACCTAGTAATGGTCATTGCAACAAGCTCCCCTATTAGATATTATGGGTGCATGGCAGTAGTCACAGCAGATAATGGCAATAGCAGGTCTAGAGACCCACTTATGAATAAGAGCACTAGCATAACAAATTCCAAATCTTATGTAACAGGCTAGAATCTATAGTGCTATTACATTCCCAATCCACTGACCAAACTCTCTACTAGGCAGTTAGCCAATTTCGTCACTAGATTTGCCAAGCAAGTCTTCAATAATACTAATCATATTGAATCATGTTAAACATGCTAACCGCTCAGTATTAAAAACAATAAAAAATGGTCATGCACACAGCACTGCATTCAGGTACCAATAGTTTCTAATAATTCCCAAGTTTCTAATAATTCCCCAAGAACCTAACGCGAACAGAATTGATAAAGCTCTTTTTGAATTTTGAAACTTGCTGCATTTAGGAACTGGCAGTTATCAGATTCAGGAGTATATTAACATTAACACAGTAACAATACAACACATTAACTTGTCAGATCAGACTATGGCTGTTCCATAATAATGAACAAACAGATAACCAGCGTGACATACATGGAGCAATCATGGAGAATTATTTCGATTCAAAGAGAAGCGGAATTACCTTAAGGTAATAAGATCGAATCCTTGTCTACCATCTAAGAATAAGGTGGTGTTGAGCTCTACTAAATGGCCCGGAAGGCAAGGAAAACTGCAGAAAAATAATATTGCAATCTTATTTAAAGAGAATAACCTTAAACTTCAAACCAAACAAACTAACACTACAGAAACATCATCACGCCTGCAACTACAGTCCAGACTACCATAATTATGTATGTTTGATGTGATTATGTACATTAGTAATTTGACAAAATGTGGAGTGCTGAGTCAGGACTTAATCCATCATCCTACTAATAATTAAATAACAAGTTTGAAAGAATAACTTCTGATATTGACTAATGCTCACGAATACTAGCTAAAGAACACTAAGCAATCTGTCATTGAAAAGTTAAGGCAGTCCATAACCACTTAATATATATACCCAAAGGAAAAGATTTGTGTCAGAGCTTTGTATATCTGGTTTTTGAAACATAAGAGCTAGTTGAAGTTAGAAAGTAACATCATTTAGCAATGATTTTGAGGAAAAGATTTCTTCATGTGCTATGTATACTTCTTGCTTCGATTATTCAAGGTAACCATTTATCTAGAATTGATAACTAGAATAAAGAGATTTGCAAAAAGGAAGTTCCATAATCTAATAATCAAGGTTTATTAATCACATGTTCCTGTTCTCCAGGAAAAAGATGTAAATTATGTAACTCAGTTGCTGAAATGGAGAGTTGCACAAAATCACCAGATTAACAAGAAAACACCTGAACTGACAATCTATGTGACACAGACCATTGCTTTAAATAACCCAGATATGGCCGATATATCGATCAATAAAAGGCTGGCTGCAGAATGATATGATCTTAATATCCTCTATATCCTTAACCGCTTTTTTGCAATATTTCAGCAAAATATCCCCAATAGGGCAGGTGATAAACTGGCTTAAGCCTTTTATAAGGCTTGCCACAAAACAATGTGGTCTCAACATTCTTCACCGCCTTGAACAATGTGTGGGCGATATATCGTGATTTTCCAAATTAATATCATGGACATTTCGGCCTTAAAAAATCAGCCAAAATATCACAATATGGGTTTGGAATTTTATTTGTTTTAAATTTTGATTTGGATTTATGGTTCAACTGAGGTCTAAACCCAAACACATATCCACGTATGTAACGGAAAGAAGAATTAGGTTCAATTGAGGCAAAATTCTCTCACAAAGTTTCGGGAAAGATACAATCTTTCTCAACAGTTTCATTCTTTTGGTGCATCAAGTATGAATACAAACACATTATCCAATATGACACCCAATATTTATTAAATATCTCTGATACATCCTCAACATGCTCCATCGGATATGGAATTTTCTAGTCTGACATATCCCTACTTTATGATACTTAGAACACTGACATGGGTAGGGATATGAGTGCAGTACTAGACATGACAATTGCAAACGATAAGATTCAGGGGCATGGCTATATACATACATACTAAAATTAATAATTTACACAAGACCACTTTTGTTTTTAATTAACCTATTAAGAAAATTAAAATTCCTATAACATTTTTGTGTTACATTTATTAAGTGATTGTAAATTGGAAACCGCTCGTTTTTTAACAAGATACCTAAACAACCCTCAAAATTTTGAACTGTGAATGGGCTAAAACGAACCCGACACATGTCCAGCGAGTAGCAGGAACTGGACCTGAAGTATAAGATATACGTTAAAGAAGTGAATTAAGTAGTGTTTAAACTAAAGATGAATTATATAACAGAGTACACATCTCAATAAATGTATGCATATTCAAGAGGCGTCCAAGGAGTGCTGGAGTCAGACACAAGTACGAGAGCCCAAACTAGGTGTTGGGGTAACTTATTCACAATACTCATCCTTCTTTCTATTTTAGCGATTTAATGGTTTAGCCTGCTCCATGTACTTCAGGGAGAAGTTACAAAAAGGGAAGAAAACTCAAATTGTTTCTGAATTTTTTTACGTTTTTAGATCACACCAAATAGTCATTGATTATGTTATAAAAATGAGGGCCTGCTTTTATGGTCTAAGGTTATCAATAGTGAAATTTTCACTTACGGCACTTTCTTTATGGAATGGTGTCGCCATATTTAAGAAAAATATCATATACATATACCAATCAATTTTTCTTGTATATAATGAATAAAAAAGCCTAATTTTTATGAGTGCTTCTCGCACTAAAATTTTTTGGGCAAAGAACAATAGCTTCACGGATGTAAACAATAAAGTCATTATTATTATTATTATTATTATTATACGTTACTAAATTGTTGAACTTTACACGTGATAGTGGAAGCTAGTTAGGTCAGAACACGTGTCATAAGACGGCAAAAAGTCATAGGTATGAAAACATAACTTCATAACACGCTCTTGGAACCAGTGGTGGAGATAGCAATTTATAATAGTGGTCTCACTACACACACACACACACACACACACACATATATGCACAATATTCCTATTTTTTATCTCAAATTCAATATAATCAGAACTTTAATGAGAAACAAAAATATATATTTAAATAAACGTATATCAGTAGAGTTGACCAATAGTTACACAATAGCCTCATTCAAAATACCACTACGTACACCCTTTTCAATATAGGTTACTAAGTTGTAGTTCATTTGCTTTGTTATCTTAGCTTTTTAGAAAACTGATAATAACTCTTTCACATATGCTATCTCAGAATTGGTCTTTTTAAATTGATTAGGTCATCTTTATACATCACTTAGGCTTTGGGCTGTTAAGTATTAATAGGTCACTCATTGTTTTAAATGGTGTCACTATGTAATTAAGGCATAAATCAAAGTGTGATTTTTTGCAATTTTAATTTATACATAGTGTAACTTTGCAATTAAGAGGGTGGTGTCACTTGACATCATTCTCATGCATGTACCTCCACTCTTTGCTTGGAAGAATATTGCGCACTGACATTCCGTCATGAAAATAATTTCTCCACGTTAAATATATGCATAAAAAATTGATTAAGTTTAACATATAAAGTATATTAAAACAAAATTTCAAAGTCACGGAAGAGACATAAATACAGATGAATCTTTTCTTTCATAAGTTTGCTACTCGAAAATTAATATACATAAAAGAAACTTCCAACCAAGTCCTTTGACTTTGATCCATAAATTAATTATTTTTAAAAATGTGATATTTGAATGAGGTCATACTGGTGAATTGAAGCACATCACAGAATCAAAGTGATCGAACGATTAATTAATAATGCATAGGTGGTCGGTATTCAAGAGCCATTTAAAACTAGGCTAGTGCATTCAGACTTCAGAGGACAGCATATATTTGGTTTTTACATTTACATTTAGCGGTTCATAAATTAGCATTGATGTTCATATAACTCTAACCATCTGGATAAGGGGAACATTTAAGTTTGAAGATGATATTGGTGAATATCATTGATAGAGCCTCACTCCCTCCACCCCGTCTACATGACATTTGTTATAGAAGAGGTCACAAAAGGTTATTTTGAGACCAAGATAGGGTCGAGGAAATTGATCCATCAACTATCAACCACTGAGGAATCAAAAAATACTAACGCTACAAGTATGCCATGGTAGTTGTACACAGAGACATGGTGGGCATTCTATGAGTAAAAGGGCCTATTGAGCAAAAGCGCTAGCGAAACCACAGATGAATGCATGGATATAATAAGATATATCACATTTCTTAGTATTAGATGATCTATTGAATTTTTAATAGTCAAAAACATATACTGGGAAAAAAGTATTGCATTTCTCAAACTATGCAACCGAATCATACATTGAATTGTTGTACTATAAGACGACAAAGACAATTTAGCACTTACCAATTAATAAAACAACGATTACTGCCAAAGAAATCATTTGGACAGGCCTTCCATATTGGATCTGATACTGAGACCTCTGGAGCTGCCTTTGAAGAGCTCCAAACCACCCATAGAGTTGCTTATCATAAGTTTCATGACCGCAACTACTGAGGCAACTCTTAGTTTTCTCATAACATGCATTGCAACCCTGAAGTAATACAACACAACCATTAGAATTTTCAACTAGCAATCTCCCATCGACATTCAATTATTAATCTGCTCACCCGACTCAACTGAGGATCCCTCAATGGAAGAGAGTCTGAATCATCTTGTTGATATTGATCTACACCCTTCAATTTCCTAAACACATTTTTTGACCATTGAACCTTAGAACTCGACTCTAAATCATTTAGTAAACAAGAGAAACTTGGCATCTTAGGTGGTGGTACACTAGGCATTTGGTCATCCTTTGGAACTGAAATTTTCCATGCACTCATATCAGCGCAAGCGCTTGCTGTCCTCCGATGACCACTAACCCTCTCCTCTTTTGTATCCCTCTTTAGAGTCTCATTAGAACGCCGACCACCCTTTGGTATATCTTGTGGAGGCAAAGGGCAAGCTAGAAAAAGAGCAAGCTCGTCTCTTTCTCCTTTATCCAATCTCACCCACGAATGATCACCTTCTCCTTTCTCAAATTTCGATTCCCTCAAAGAATTCTCTACTGTTGATATCTGATTCCCAATAGCATCAACAAACTGTTTGTGCCGTGTTCTCGTCTCCTCTCCAGCCGAGCATGCATCATCATTCGATCTTACCGCTCTATTCAATTCATCAAGCTGCAAAATTCACCGAATCTTTAACAAAAAGGTCTTCATCGACAACTAAATGACACGAAATAACTAGAATTCACCTGCCATTTTGCTGTACCGACGGTCATTTGAAGCTCCCGAAGAAGCTCGCATGAGACCTCAAACGTTTCATTGTTAGGGTTTGCAGCTTCTCTTTTTTCGTGAATCCATCTTCTATAAACGGATTCCATCCTAAAACAGACAATCACAAACAAATCAATGAACAAAATTCCTTCGATCATCAAAACCCTGATTTCGACAAGAATCATACCTATCGGCCGATTCCTGAACCTCTTCGGCAGCGGGAAAGAACGGATCTTTCTCCCATCGATCGAAGCACGTCGTCATCTATGATCTACCGCTCTCCAAATCCTAACCCTAGCTGGGAAAAGATCGCGGCTTTAGGGCCGATCGAGACCGCGTAACGACGACGAGGTGACGTTACGCAAACGCGCACGTGTCGATTCGAGAGGAGAACGGATCAAAAAATGGAGGAAAATGATGGAGAAACCTCGCGTCGTTTTGTTTTTGGAGGAGAAAATGGGAAAAGGGGACGAACTGCCCGCTGACGCTGGTTTTGGTTGACAGATGGCCAACCATCAGCGAGATCTGGGGCTTCACGCGATATTCGTGGTTAAAATTTTGTTTTCGTCTTTGGGTGACCGAGATAATCTTGGGACTTGAATAATTGTGACCGCTGTTTGACTCTCGGACTGTTTGACTGTAATAGCTGTGGCCCTCGTGGGTCCAAGGAATCAAAAAAGGGCTGTTTATTTCGTCAATTGAAAAAAAATTGGTACAGATTAAAATCTTAAATGTTATAACTAAGGGGGTGTTTGGTTCAAGGAAAAGAAATTATAGGAAATGTTTTCCACCCATTTTTATAGGAAATGTTTTTCATCCA
>JBAKGM010000326.1:33759052-33773428 GCA_037177215.1 Asparagus racemosus
AATCTTTTATACTATAACTTGTTAAGTTGTATACTTGCAACTCTAACGGAGGTAACGCACGTTATTTTCCACAACAGAGTGCTATATCGAGCCGTACTTACCTTGCTGATTCACCCGACAGTTCAGATATGACCAACTTTACATTAGAAATCTCAATACAAGGTTGTTGTGTTCAGGGAGCTTGGTGAACGGTGCTCGTGCCTAGCACCATTTTGCTGCCGGAGCTATAGGGGCTAAGTTCATACTTCCCCACTACATACCTAACTATTACATGATGTTAGGGTTTTACAAGTGGTACAACTCAGTGACTGTCTCCAACTCTAATTTTTAGGTGAACAAAACTAGTTTGCATGGATCAACCGAAAGTATAAGGAATTGGCTAGGAAGGATTCGAAGAATAGAGCTCGTCAAAGAGGCTAGTTGGTATCAATATCCGAGAACTATTAGAATTGTTAGTTTGCTGAGAAGCACCTGGTAGAGGAAGAGGGACTCGAGGAAAGTGGCCATTACAAGCCCATCTTACGCAAGAGCCGTCAAAGAAGAGGTGTTTAACACCTTCAAAACTTGAGCAAAGCCATGTGCCCGAAGGTTCTTCCAGGGTCTAAGAAGAGCCTTCTATGTTCTGATATAGGAACCTAAAGTTGAGCCTCCTCTATCTTCAGTTAAGCTTTACTTGTATCCTTGCATTAGGTTGTTTGAAGTGCACTTGATTGACGTGCGCTTCTTATATCCAAGCAAAGAACCCATCTCTCTCGACCAAGAAGATTGTGCTGGTGAAGAGAGGGTGGATTACGAGGATGAAACCGATGCCTATTTGACCAAGCCTGATGATACAAGCTTTGAGGGCGACGTAGGCGGTTCTTCCTTTATGCTAAGTATGATCTTCCCTAGTCAAATTCGTGTAGCCTCTTTACCTTGATAGCTAACACTTCGTTCATTTCTCCACCGTGGTGAACCTGATTTAGGGACCGGTAGCGAAACTGCTCTCATGTCCATCCCCGTTGATGATGAGCTTGCATCAACAATTGGATCTATTGTGGCTTATAGCACCATTGATCTTGAATAGACAACTAGGGCGGTGGTGAGTCTTGCATCCACATCAGTTCACGCAGTTTGGGGGTAAACTGATCGTACAAGAATCATCTGAAGAATAGTCAAGGTCTAATATTCAGGATTCCAATTCCTCAATCAAGGGATCATTAATAAACCACGCATGCCTTTATTCACCCACCGGTGAGCATCCTCACATAGGGCACTGTCCCCACTGAGACCCATTACTATTACCACCTGCCTGTGAAGCTTACTTCATACAAGCATAATCCATGAATATAGACTATCAATTATCAATGAAGAAACGAATACGATCATGCCCAATAGTGAAATCATAGACCACAATGTAAGCATTTAGATGATAGCAATAATTAAGTAATCAACAAAGATCCCACGCATGAAGTGAATCAAATAGGAATATTACGAAAGCAATAAGATAAACTATTGAGCGTGGGGAAACTAACTCATAGAAATTTGAAGAAAAGTAATCAATTGAACTCTTAAAGAGTTGAGAGGAAACAATAAAAGGTTACCTACCGATTGTGCTGGGTTTCTCTGGACCAACGAATGAATCCAAGATTCTCTGTCCTATATACACATACATGTATATCCATATGAGATTCTAAACAACTATGTCTTTTATTATATTTCTAACTTATAACTTATATCATGGTATAAGCCACACTCTAGATGATTACATCCAATACCTATAATATGCATAGTAAGAAATGCAGTGTACATGCAGCAGTTTGAGATGGATGAATGGTAGAGCAATCGATACCCAAAATGTATGAAACTAGTGCTATATGACTCTAATAGGAGTCTACTTTCAAATATATAAGTTATATTCAAGACTTATTTGCATGGGTCAAGTTATACATAAAATATGTAGGGCATGCACAGATTGTAGCTGCAGGCTATGTAACAGATTTAAGTGCACTAATGAGGAGCCAAATGGCATCCAAAATTTGTGAAGCAATAGTCAAAATATTTTTATACAAGTCTAGTTTCGGAATATATAAATAGATTAGAATTATGACTAATGATCATGGAGATACGGACGAGATAGTTCATGGGTGTCACAGAGTACTATCACACTGGTTTCAGTGCACATAAAGCACAATTGATCATGGATTTGAGATAGCAAATGATATTGAAAATGAACCAAACTAATTTTGAAAGATATCCACAAGTCTAGTTTCCATATTAACAAGAATTTAATGCATGCAAGATATGCATGGAGTGTTATGCTCTCTGCAGTGAATCTATCTCAAGCAGTCTATTTCAAACACATGCATCTAACTATTCTAAAACTTTGAGATAGCTAATGGTATCCAAAATTGACCAAACTAAGTCCAAATGAAAGCTACATGAGTATAGATTTTAACATAGAAAATTTCACATAAAAAGGATATTCCTAGTGGAAATTATGGTCAAAACACTAACATGATGTTCTGCAGGAACATTCTGCCCGAGAATTATGTACCAAAAACAGACATGCAACCCATGTTTACACTAATTCAGAGGAAGACAACCATCATTTGATCATATGGGACTTGAAAACAAGTAGATATCATATTTTTCATGTTCATAGATACAAAGATCATAATTTTATCTCCACTCATTGACATGCAAGGGCCAATCTTTGCTTCTATGTAACATGCAACCACAAATCCTCACATGCAAGACCAAAAGTCAAAAGAAAATTCTATAATTCAGTTTTAAATCCCCTATAACTAAATCAAGAAGTAAATTTGAGACATATACCTAAGTTTGAGACTTTGCTCCACTTCCTCCAAAATCCTCTAACTAGCTTCTTTCTCCTCTCCTTGTTCTATTTCTAACACTTGAGAGTGGGAGAGCTTGAGAGATGACTAAATTGTAAAATTTTGAAATTAAAAGAGGAAATGGGGCTGTGGTGTTGGTCGGCCAGAGGAGACAGGAAGGGGTGATGGTTGATGGTTTGGTAATTTTTTCTCTTGAAAATGACAGAAGGAGAGGTGGAGTGTACTTATATACAAGCCCATGTGAAGAGGAATATTCAATTTTGGCTAAAGTTGAGGGTTTTAATGCAAAATTCACCCACTAACATGGCTGGCCAAAATAGATAATTATGTTAATTAGAGAGTTTAAAAATAGGTATTTAACAATTAGGTTATCTCTAATCAAACTTTAAGACATGGTTGGCTTAGGTTTACATGCTAGGTTTATATGCATGTTATGACTTAGCTAACTCTATTATAAAATGTGAATTAGCTAAGTTAGAATTCTCATGCTAAAAGTTTATATGGAATGACAAGGAAGGAAATGAATTACTGATTCATGGATAGTTATCGATAACGATATCCGATCAACGGAAGGAAAAAATAAATAAATTTGCGATGTTACATTCTGTCAAAGTTATGGGCCAATTGCATATTACTTTCAGTCGGTACTCGCGTGGATCAATTTCAATAATCCGGTGTAATTCTTTAATCAAATCATAGTAACTACATGATTCCGAGATCAACGGTGCTATTACCCCTCCAACGTAAATTGACATATTATTCATTTCATAATTAATTTTCCCACCATGAGAACAAACAATGAAAACCATATTGTTCAACCTCCGAAAAAATTAGATTATATCATTTAAATGAAAAAAATTTAAAAAAAATATTATCAGGCCATTGAATAAGAGAGGAAAACCCTAGATACAAACAATCTCATAATCATATAATGTTAAACTCTAATTTTAATCAAAAACCCTAAATAAATAAATGAAATTCATAAACCCCAAAATGAGCATTCTATGCCCTAGAACTTCAATTTCAATTAAAGTATACCACACACAAAGACTGACAATCACCACAAAGATATCTAATTGATATTAAATTTCAAACCCTAGATTTTGGATTTTGATGAAAACCCTAGATTTAAATGTTCAAGAAGAGAGAAAAATCCTAGATTTTTAAATGTTGAAGAAGAGAGAAGGAAGAGAAAGTACCCTAGAGATCTTCTGCAAACTTCCTTGTCCAATTTCGGCTAAAAAAAGGGCTTTGGGGGACTCGAATAAGCGGGAGGAGAGGACCGGAGGAAGAATGAGAAAAAACGACATTGAGGGAAAGATGGTCGGGTGGGTATTTATAAGTGGGTGAGCCCCACCATAAATAGTCAGGGTTGGGATCCCCGAGTACGTCATGACTTAGCTAAATCTACAAATTTTGACTCGTCGACACCGAGTTTGCAACTCTTTGCCAAATAGTTGGGGTTTCCAACCTCGACAATTTTGGTTAAGGTTGGGAACCCTAACTATTTTGGCCCTAACACGATTTGTTTAGCTTTGCTAATGCCACTCCTATATGGAAGAGCTTCTAATTAGTCGAGGTTGCCAACCCCGACTAATTAGAAGTTCGCTTTTTTTAAATGACCCAGTTTCTGGCCATGATGCTGACGTGGCCAGATTCTGGGTCGATTGCACTAAATAAACGTGGATTGGGTCAATTCTTGGGTTTAAATTTGGGAATGAGGTTATTTTGAAAATTTCTCCATGTTTTATACGTCCATGTTTTAAAGTATAAAGTTGCTTTTAGTAGATTTGAGCTTAGCGATGACAAATATATTCATTGTCCATTGGAGGAAAAATGGAATTATATTGATATATTAAGCAAATGTTTGAAACACTTCTATGATGTAGCAAAACTCCTCTCTTGTACTCTTGCAATATTTTAGTTGAGGAATTTTGTGAAATTCATTTACTTGTTATAGAATGGTTCAAATGTACCGATGATACCATTGTGGCTGTGACTTTTGCAATGAAGAGAAAGTTTGACAACAATTGGATCATGTGCAATAATATTTTTGCGGTGACTATTTTTTTGATCCAAGATAGAAGATTGCAATCAACATTACTTTCATGAGATTAATTACGTGAATGGTAATGAGTGTACACATGACTTTTTAGATGTCATTGAGAAGTTGCATGGAGAATATACATCAAGTGAAAGAGAACTATCCAAAAATAATGAAAATGCTTTAAGCTTTCAAATAAAAGAAGCGGAATGAGTTGATGACAAAAGAAAATCTAGATTTGCACAATTTATTAAAATTATTGAGGAGCCTACAAAGACGGATTTACATTTTATATATTGAAGAGACTATTATTCGATGTTATGATGTCACAGTGAGGCAATTTGATATATTGGGTTGGTGAAAGCAAATCTTAGAAAGTATCATATACTTGTAAAAGTTGCAAGAGATGTTTTGGGTATATAGGCATCTGAATCGGCTTTTACCACCAGAAGGGGGCGTATAATTCATTGTTATAGAAGCCGAGTGACAACGGATACGGTGGAGGCGTTGACACATGCACAAGATTGGATTAAAGTAGAGAAAGGAGGTAACTATATAAATTTTATATAGATTTTATTTTGTTTGGCTAATTGTACATAAATGATTGTATGTTTTTCTCTAATAAATTTTTTGTAGTTACACAAGTGCAAACTATTAAGGATGATGTTTTTGATGTGGACAAGATTTCGGGTGATGATAACTCGGAGATTGTTGAGTTTTTTCTAAAAGCACCCACAGGTATGTTATTCAACTTCATAAGCACATGATTTGAAAATTTTATATTTTCACATGTTTAACATGACAAATGCTCTCTTCATTTTTTTCAAGGTGACAATGTGGAGGTCTTCGAGTCAAATGATAAAATTTGATATTTCTCTTGAATCAACTAGTCTCATCTTTTGTTTGTTTTCTTTTCAAGAACTCCATATAACGCAAAATAGTATACTAAAAACTTTAGATACAATTATGTGGCTTTATTTGTTTGCATCTTAGTATTCGTAACATGGCTTTTTTAGTTTGCATATTTTCGCTTATGAACTAATAGTAAAAACATGTGGCTTTTGAGTTTACTATGTGTATATATGTGTGAGTTTATTGTGGCTTTTGAGATTGCTTAAATATTGCAAAATGTAGTTTACTGTGTATGTATATGTATGCCTCTGTGACAGTGAAAGGAACTGGCTTCTCGGATATTTGTTGTTGCCAAGAAGTTACATGACAAGGGTATGTGTGCGTATAGCTAATTATCTATGGTGGTATTACATTTTTTCTATATTAAGTGAGTATCTTCTGGTTGCTATTATTATTTATATTTTTTGAAATATGGTGAATGATGTATAAAGTGAATGATGGATAATGCTACTCGCATAAGTATACTATAGCGGCCACTGAAAGCTGATAGTTGGATTTAGAAATGTTGTAAAATTGTTCATATCCAGGTGGAGAACACTCTGCTCTTATTCTAATATTTCTCTCATCCAGGTTGAGTGTTATGCGACAGAGCAAAGGAAATATTAATGGATGAAAGCAATGTTCAGGTAACCTCTATCTATTTACTTAACTGTTGCGATTATTTTCTTTCTAGGTTATTTTATTTTCTTTATTATAAAATTTTGATGTTCTGGTTCAAGTTTATGCACCAGTTTAGTTCATAATTGATTAAACTTAGAGGTAGAATTAAAGAATTTATAGTTAGAGGGGATGAAGTACATAGTTTGGTTCATATCTGATTCATACCCGAGTCATATCCATTTCCCAAATATTCGATTTGTATCCATGATCGTATCCATAACCGCTTCTCTACTATCTGAACTACATCCATTTCTGTTTAATTCGGGTACTGTTTTGATTTTTTCCTACCGAAGAATATCCATATCCGTATTCGTATTTAATTGTAGAAAGCAGATATAGATATTGTAAGTGTCATATCCGAACCGAATGCACCCCTTGACTCGACCCAGTGTATAACTTAAGTCATAGCTAAGATATCCCCATATCCAGACCTATCCGACAAATGGACCCTATATCCACATATGAAACCATATCCGACCAAAATTATGGAACCATATCCTAAACCGCGTCCATATCCGACCAGTTTCAAATTTTAGCCACAATATCCTCATCTGTTTCGGATAATGTTGTGGATCAAATTGGATATATCCAGACCGTTTTGCACCACTAAACGCCATCACTATATAATTCAACTAAAGGAGATGAACATGAGGTAAATATGTTGAAGTTTGGTAGAGCTATAAGAGATGAGCATGAATAACAGAAAGATCAACCCTAATTTCAGTTAAAAGTCCAAGAAGAACAGCATTAATCTAAGTCACAAGTTTAACAAGAAAATTCTATGGAGTTATATGTGGATTATATAGATTCACAATACTCTCCAAGTGATGAGAAGCTTGAGTGGCTGAAATGAGTGCTCGATTCAATACTCTTCAAGTGATGAGAAGCTTGAGCGGCTGAAATGATGAAGTCCTCAATCAGAGAAAAAAAAGAAAAAAGATTGTCTGAACAATATAAAAAAGGTATGATGGATTTTCTTAATTTAAGTATAGACATAAGATTTGCAAATGCAATAGAGTTCAGATGGCCCTTAGAACAAAATTCAATCTGTAAAGGTTCTGATTACAAGGGCATGAAATGCGAGGAAGGTAGAGTGACTATACATTGTAAAAATTGCTCATAGAAAGCACATGCTTCCTGAGATAGAAGTAGAAAGTACTCAATTATTAGTCTCTTTCATAAGAACATTCACGCAATCATTTGACAAGAACATTGGAGTGCCAACTACTTGGCTTAAAGAAAGATATGCTCATATAGCAAGGAAAAAAGAAAAGTGCCAATTGAGATATCAAATCTCTTAAGAATCAAGATCTTGGAATTGAAATTTTTATGTAAGTTGTTTATAGGGTCAAGAGGCATGCTATTGATTTGATAGAAGCATTGTTTTAAATATCCCCAACGTGGCACGATATATCCACCGATATATCCTTTTACAAGGCTTGCCACAACCGATATGGTCTCTAAATATCCTTTACAGCTTTTTGACTATTTTGGGCGATATATCCCTGCTATGGCCTATATATCAGCCAATGTGTTGACCGATATATCCTTTTATATGGCTTGTCACAAAATAATATACCACAATTAGCAATTTTTGGATGAGATATCATGATTTTCCCATCATATCAAATGACATTTTGGCCTAAAAAAATTAGACGAAATATTGCAACATTTGATTTGCACTTTTGATTGTTTTACATGGTTGATTAATGATCTTAAACGCATATTATTTACATTTTGTATGCTTCGATTTCATTAAGTACGTTGAGATCACATTTTAGTGCATTATACTATATATGCAAACGTCCGTTATGACATTCCGATATTTACCACATCCCCGATATTTTCCTGATATCCGCAATCTGATATGAATTTTGGCTATCCGATATTTCCCCGACATCCGATATTTAAAACCTTGGATAGAAGTAAAGGTGAAAAATTAATATTATTGACTTAGAGATTACATAAGTTGTATAGGGCAAAGATATCTTGGGATTAATATCACTGGTACTCCGGTGCACGTAACGCGCGCATGACACAAAAATATGACGGTATTTTTCGCTGATTTTTCAAAGTGAGGACGTTTACACTGATTTTTTCAAGTGTCGTGACATTTCCATTGGTTTTCGAAGTGTGGAAGTGTTTTCTTTGATTTTTCAAAGTGCAAGGGCATTTTTGGAATTTATGAAAGTCTGACACAACCAAAAAGAAGCCTTTTCTTAAATAATAGCATGGATATGCTTAGAGAAAAGAAATCTTAGGAGTCTAATAGTATTGAAAGTGAATCACATTGTTAATGATGGTCCTACATATTTCCAGAAGCTCTCTTTTGTTTTGGAGAATCTATTAAAGGATTTTGGAGAGGTTTTGGCCACTTAACAGAGTAGATAGATGTTGTGTGAAGAATGGATTAAGTTGCCAACTTTTAATTGGCATCCAGAGATGCAAATAATCTAGTGTATCCTTTAGCTTATGCTATCGTGGAAGGAGAGAAAATTGATAGTTGGATATGATTCCTACATTAAAAGTACTCTTTACTTCTATTCTATGAAGCATGTGCTTTCCATGATCAATTCTCATAGTATGCAGTTAGTCTACCTTCTTCACATTTCATAATCTTGTAATAAAAACCTTTATATATTGTATTTCGGTCTTAAGATCCATCTGAACTCTGCTACATTTGTCTGCACTTAAATTAAGACGATCCACTATTTTGCTTTTATGTAATTTAGTTTGTGTTTTCTTTCTCTGTCGGGTACTTCATCCTTTGAGATGCTCAAGTTTCTCATCTCATCACTTGAAAAGTATTCTAAATATAATCCACATTTGTCTCCGTGAAAATTTCTTGTTGGACTTGGGACTGAGATTGATGTTGCTTTAATTGGACTTGTGGTTTGAGGTTGCTCTTCTTATAGTCTGTGCTCATCGCCATTAGCTCTACCAAACACTGACATATTCGCCTCAAAGTCATCTCATTTAGCTGAATTATATAGCCTTGATGGTACATCTTATCAGCACAGTCCCAAATGAATCCATAAGCTTCTCAATCTCATCGTTGATAACGCTTTCTTGTGATATAGCAACATTTGAAGACTCCACAAAAAAAAAAAAAAAAAAAAATTAATGTGCTTGGTTTTGAGTTATGAAGTGGAATATTTTCCATTACATTTTTAGTCTCATGATCTAGATAAAGTACAATCTTATCCTTGTCCTTATGTGCATTCCCTATATCAAAAACAATTTCATAATTGTACCCATGCACAAGTTCATTATCATTTTAGTTCCGGGAAACTTATATAACACTGTCTAGATTTCATCTTTATATTTCAAATCATCTTTGATTATGTAATTGATCTCAAAACAAGACATTTCATTTGGGTCTGTATCAAGATAATGATTGTCCCATCGATGCACACTTTGTTTTCATTGAACATTATAAGAATTGCTGCACATTGAAACTCAATTTTGTGTATTGTCCTACATTCAATGACCAACAAAATTTTCAATATGTTCCCATTAGATATAGTTAAGATAATGTAAATGTATGATGCTTATGTTCATTGAAATATTTCATTGAACGTGTATTGTGTATGATTAACACACATTCTTTCTTTGAGAACTCAAACTCATAATGTCTCTCATTACAATAGACAACATCCGTAAATAACAAAGAAATATGAAAATTAACAAAAATTTCAGAAAAGAATAAATTTAAAAATAAAAAAAAAACCTAACCAATAACAACTTTTTCCCTCCCTAAGACAATACATTGAAAAACTGAAAAATTACACGACATAGAAACTAAATATCAAAGCGCTTAAAAGAGATTACCTTGATCTTCAATTGGTTTTCTCTTCATCAACTCTTCATCCACAGTCGATTGTCGTTGCTTGGGTTCGATGTGAAGAGAGGGGAGAGGGGGACTTGTAGTAGTTTGAGGAAGAAGAAACGCATTATTGAGGGATATTTGGGAGAGAAATCCAAGAATGTGCAATGCACGTTCTGTTTTAAATAGAACTTAATAGTTTTCTAGGGGTTTGAAATAAGAGATAACAGTAGGTGGTTTCCTAATAACTGACCAAACTTGAAGGTGTTTCATAATAATCACCCTGATTTTATGATTTTAACTTTTTGAGTGCTAGAGTTCATATCGGATCTAGGGTTATTGGACTGATTTTCTTTTCTTGCTTCATCTTGTGATTGAGGTTCTTTTCTTTTTCTCTTCTTGCTACCGAAGGCCCCTTAGTCTTGTAGTAATACCTAGCGTCTTAGCACTAGACAGATAAAATCTTAATTTTATGTCGATATTTTGTGAGGTTTGTATTCCTTTTACTTATTTCCATTTGTGTTTTCGTGTTTAATTGTATTCACTTCATGCAAAAAGGTTTTTTAATTCCAAATACAATCTTGAAATTAACCTATAACTCAAAACATGAACTTAGAACAACCAGTTCCCTGCAATCTGGATGATTTTAAAAAAAAATTCTCTCTCACAGGCTGCAACCTTCTTCTCAGTGCACATGATTTATGACGACAACATGAGACTCTTAGTGCTTTGCCTGAAGTTTGCAATGAAGATGGTTAAATCTTGTCAACTGCAATTAGACACACTTCTTGGGAATACTGTGGAAACTTTTTTTGCTTTCACAAGTACAGAACAGCCACAGGTCATTTTGCCATTCACAAATTGACTAAGTATACACAAAACCATTATCTGTTATATGATGTGGTGAATGTAAAATATAATCCTCTAGGAGAAATAAGAAGCATGATACATAACTTGTGCCTTTATCCTTCGCCTGCATATTCTACACTTAGCTACAAGCAGAATACAATTATGTTTCCAGTTGGTAATGTATCTGGTACTATTTGTTTGTTGTTAGAAGTAATTAGGAAATATATAATATTAGGCAAGATATATTAGGAGTTATCTTAGAGATATGGTGATTGAGAGATATTAGGAATATGATTAGGAGAATAATTGTGATTAGGCAATTGAGTGTAACCCCACATTGCCTACACATAAAAACCTTCACTATATTAACCTTATATAAAGGTGAGTAGTTGTAGCTTATGATATGTGAATGAGAATCTACAATGTTCTATTGTTTAACAGTTGTAATTAATTTGTTTTATAACTCTCCATCTCTCCCAAGTTAGGGGCCAATATTTCTCTAAAATGCGTGGTTGTGCCTCGAGCTTGTGATCTTCCATCAATAGAGATGGGATGTATCTTATATAAAATGTTAGTGATAGGCACAGAAGTGAATGGAAAGTATGAATTTATATGCCAAGTTATTTGATTATTCTTGGTTGTGCTTACAATTATGAGATCTTTATTTTGTAAGAAGGTTTGGTATACAATTATCTTCATGTGTTATTTCAGCCATCACTGGATCAACTACCAAAGAAGAATTTTTAGAAAAAAGCTGCTGAAAATATCTGAGAGATGAAGATTAACTGAGTTTCTGGAGAGGCAGTATAATGGTTTGATGCAAGCAAAAAAGGCCATTAGGTTTGCAATCTTCGTTTGCTTGCATTATCAGCAAAGTAGTTGTTATTTATCTGTTGAGCAACTTTGAATTTGGCAAATCCTCCTCTTATAAGCTTTTGCCATGAAAATAACAAAGCTCCCTAAAATATTAACAACTCACATTGTCCAGAAGACCAGGCGCTGCTCAGAAGGGACGCTAACATCATATACATGAGATTTGTTTTTTATTTTTTATTTTGGTTTATTCTGCTTTCAATGCTTGAGAAGTGGTTTCTGGCTGTCCTTATCGACGTTACACGTATTGAGAGCGATTGCTGTATGTATCTTGCTCAACTTACTAACTCCTCCCATGTCATCTTTTGAGTCATCTGTTCAATTTGAGACATTTGAATAAAAACTCTCTACCACCGAGACTGCAAGTTGATGGATACTTCAAGCTAGTGACTAACAATATTTGATTGGTGAATAAGACATAGTTTTCTGTCACAGGGTATCCATCTTAATGTCCTAAATAAGGATGATTAAGGGATAAAGGAAGTATATCCTTGGTCAAACTCTGGATTTCCCTATTTTATGCCATTAAACTTTGGAGGATGTTCTTCGGCGAAATTTATTTTCTAAATGGTGAAAAGGTTTTTTTTGAGGCTTTGGGGCTTGATTTAGTTGAGGGTTACCCTATGATTGGATGCATGTAAAAAAGTTTCGGATAAACTCTTTCATTATTAAGTAGGGTTTCATTTATTTGAAGGAGGGTGGATAATTAAACTCTCATTCAAGACGAATTAAGAAATGGGGCATAAGAAGGGATTATTTGGGGTTTGACCAGAGTTCATATCGTGATTGTTGATCCCTCTATTGAGAAATGGGGCATAAGAAGGGATTATTTGGGGTTTGACCAGAGTTCATATTGTGGTTGTTAATCCCTCTATTAGGAGTATCGTCCTAATTTTAAGATGGTTCAATGCTTAAAATGAGAGGACATCCACAGTTTTTTTAATCCTCCAACCAAATGTTGTGACCGATTTTATTGTATGATTTAATTCAATAGAAGAAGGTGATAAGATGCCTAAATAGGGAGAAGAAAGTGCAAAAAGAAAGGGAGAAACCAAAATTAGGGATTATTTTGGCGTTTGAAATACAAAAAGTGGTTAAGAACACATTTGTTTTTTTTTAAAGTTGTTTATCTAGAATACAAGACTTAAACAAGCTACTTAAAGAACTATTCTGAATTTATGAAAGTGAGAAAACTAATAAAGTTTTGTGTTTCACAAGAGATCTTAACAGATTTCAGAAACAATTATTTTATTCTTTCATGCATATTTTGTTTGCGGGCATGTTTGGTTTGCTTTAAAAACCCCAGGAAACTAGTTTCCAAGCTCTGATAGCTCAATCCAACAAGGCAAATTGAGTTTGAGTTTTTCATTTCATGGGTTTTGTTCACAAATGGGAATAGGTAAATGGGATGTAGAAAAGGCCTCCACAGCATCAAATTGGTAGATGCACATTTCCTTCCAAAATGAGATGAAATGGGTTGAAAAGTCACTTTTTATGAATAAAAATTAGCTCCTTGAGTGTGTTTATAAGTGTGGAAGTTTGGGTCACAACAAAAAATTGGTTTTGACCAGTTGTTTTCCTGTGTTCATATACCAACCAAACACGAGAAGAGTGTGGAAATTGATTTTCACCCAGGTTTTTAGTGTGAACCAAACACCAAAAACTCATTTTCAGGAAAATTACAAAACAACACCAAAAATCGGTTTTCATTATAGAATGGGGTTTCCACCAAAAGTGGTAGGAGATTTGTAGGTATTTTTGGCATAAAATACAGGTGAAGGTCACACAAATATCTTCTAACTAGCAGCATTAACAAATGATAGTTTTCTGAAAAAAACAATGCATGAATCTATGATATATTTTTATTCTTTTGCATGTTTCTTGCACAAATAGTATCACACCATATCATTTATCCCCAATCAGACAAGTTTGCTTACTGTTTAAAGTTAGCTAAACATGAAATCATGCTTTCATGAACCATGCCATTTTCACCAACGAGTCCTAATGTTTTATGTAAGAGTTTTTTTAGATATTAGCTCCTTAAATTATAAGTAATTTGATGTTAGCCTCTTAAATCTTCATATTTTGATATTAGCCCCTCAAATAGCTATGGTATGTTGATATGAGCTCTTATGGTTAGGTTCAAATTTTGATATTGTTGATGCTCAAACTGGTGTTCGGATCAAACAGTCACTGATTGTAGTTGAACCAGAGTTTAGGGATGCGAGGCTCGTTTCTCCTCCTACTGCAATGCCCAGCAGTTGGTTTCCACGTCAAGGAAAACATGTGGAAGGATCGGAGTTGGGATCTCCGGTGGCCACTCCGACGATCAAGTCAGTATGTGAAAGAGGGAAGAAAAGTAATGAATAGAAAGT
>JBAKGM010000326.1:33783672-33796328 GCA_037177215.1 Asparagus racemosus
GAAGGTTTCTATTTTATTTCTTTTGCAATTATTTGTAGCTTAGATTTACTTTCATGCAATTTACTTTCATGCAATTTTCTTTTATGCAATTTACATTCTTGCAATTTAGATTAGATTTACTTACATGCTTTGTAGATTAGATTTATATTCCTTGTAATCTTCCTTTATTTTCTTTTTCCTTATTTCTTTGCTCTTCTTATTTTTATTTGTTTTTCTCCTCCCTCTCTTGATTTCTTTTATTTTTCTAAGATGTGGAACTAACCCTCTTGTGGGGATCTAGTTTTGCAAGAAACTAGTCTAATACCATCTTACATCTATGAACCATTCTCTTTTTGTCACATTTCATTTTTCTAAGATGTGGAACTAACCCTCTTGGGATCTACTCGTACCCCCAGCACGATAGTACAACTCATCGGTATGAATGCCGGAGTAACCCATCGTGTGTTGGCACTACTTCTCAGGTATGACGTCGTCATCATCGGGCGATAGCGTCTCCTTCTGAGGACGGACTGCTTTATCAAAGTTGCCAAAAGTGACTCGTCTTGACGTTTGCATGTGGGGGCGTGAAGTCTCGACGGACTCTTGGACTTCGATTCGCAATCTGGTGTGTAAAGCTGCAGGGGTCTCCCGGTCTTTGAGGTGGGTACGACCTCCTGCATCAAAAGTGACCCGTGATTTCCTCAATGGACCCAAGCGTTCCTTGATCGAAATTTTGCCTCAATCATTTTGTAACAGGCCGAAGCGCTCCGTGAATATTGGCTTGCTAATTGAAACAGGAATCAGCTTAGCTGGAAGTTTAGACGTGGACGCCGGAGATGCCCTCGGCACCGAGAAAATTTGAGTTAGGGCACCAGCGGACTTTAGCTTCGGTGCTGGGGCAACTAGAGTGGGAGTGCCGGCACACTTCGGCCTCGGCGCTGGGGCAACTAGTGTTGGGGCGCCGGCGGCCTTTGGTATTGACGCCGGGGCAGCTAGAGTTGGAACGCCAGTTTTTAGCCTCCAGACTCAGCGGATTGTTGGCAGATTCGTGGCCACTTCCTCCCTTTTCAATTTTCAGGCTTTTTTTTACCAAAGCCCGTGCCTGTGCAAGGAGTGCGCGGCACTTCCGGATGCGCTCCAGAAGCGTTGAACGGTTCTACTTGACTCGGACCCATTCACTTGTCGACGGCTTGGCAGGGCTGCTAACCGTCTGTGGCTGAAGCCTCTGAGTTAATCTGGATCTTAGATCCGCCTCATAGCGGATCCCGTCCGTTGACTGCATGGTCTTGGCGAATCTACGCGCCATGCTCTGTCGCCGTCGCTGTCGGGCTCTCTTGGAGAGTGCGGGCACGCTATCAGCAGTTTTCTTCGGTGCCATGGAAACTTGGGCTGCGAGCGCTGAGGGGGATTTACCACTACCTGCAACTTTGGCGGCATCGGGGTTGGAATCGTCCTCCTGGGACTCAACATCTGAGGCCCACCGAGTCTTCCTTATAGCGGAGACCCTCCTGGACTTGCGGAGAGAGGCGGATCTGGATGAGGAGGAGAGATACTCCTCGAAATTTTGTTGGTCGAACTCGTATTCGACCTCTTCCTCGACCGGGATCTGAATCCGCGGCTGCGACACGACGACCTCAGATCTGAGGCCGTTGGCTCGCACTGTGGTCGCCAGCTTGTTCGCGAGGAAAGTTGTGGTGATTTCCATTGATTGTGAATCTGTTATAGCTCTTGGCTTTTATAATGAAATTCAATAAAAATATCGCCTTTTTATAAGGCTTACAATGACAAATTAAAAAGATTACAACTTTTTTCCCTTTTGTGAACAAGTGCGGGATCCGTTTTTCAGATCCTCGCTTATGTGGATATTTGCCTGTGCCGGGGACTCTTTTATCTGTCCGTGGACCGCCGCATGATCAGATCTAGGTACTAGATCTACAGAAACTATGGTGATTATTTCACGAAGGAAATAACCGCTGACGAGGATCAACTCATGAAGGAGATGATCGCCGGGGTAGGTGAAATAGATAAAGCAAAGTCACGTACGAATCCTGAGATTAAGACGAAGCTTAATCTAGAGGGTAAGATCATAGATCTGACCTGGATCGACGTAGGTCTAGCCTAGATCTACTCTGGATCTCCTCCTCACTGCGTAAATCTGAAGTGGAATGCGTTCTTCGCCCGCACGAGATCTAGATCTGACTTTTCTTCTTTGCAGACGCTCAGATCTGTGCAAAAGCTCTCACGGATCTCGCCTGGAAGTAGAAAATTCCAACCCTTGAACTAAGGACCCCCTGGCCTATTTATAGGAAACTGAGAGAGGGGGGGGAATCGGTTACGGGAACAGTGGCTCGGCCTAGGCCGAGCCACCTCAGCCTTAGCCGAGACATTTCGGTCCTAGCTGAGTCTCCTCAGTGCCCGGCCTAGCTCGCAACCCCGTTCCAGTGATTTTTTAGGCTCGGTTTATCCAGTCGCCTCGATTCCCGTGTTCGGTTGATCGTTTCACCAGTTCTGGGGTTTGATTGACATGATTCCGTCGTCATTTGAGTCTAGTTAGTGCCGTCTCATCGACGTTTGAATCCAGTTGATTCGTCTTGTCAAAACTCGCTGATCTAAAGCTTCGTCGTTGGATTTATTCTACGATTCATCGCTCGACTGACTTGCACGCATTGCCGATTCGCTTCATGCGTTCGTCGACTCGTTTTATGCGTTATGCGGCGTGGTTACGTCGTCAGCGGTTCTCTGTCGCATCGTCGGATGGGTCAACGATTGCCAATCCATCGGCACGAGTCACGTTCGGGCACTGATAGGCAATTTTTAACACCTACATTGAGCAGTCGAACACTTCTATCTCCCTCGTGATGACGAGATCCTCAACGAGATGCTAGAGGTCAGCCTTCATCAGTGCTTGAAGAGCTACATGATCCGAGGAGCTCTAGTGGAGCAGGAGCTGCTCGGCCTCTATGAGCTAGTCTGAACTTCTTTCCTGAAGCTCCAAGCAGAGTTGGAGGCCCAGAAAGCTGACCTAGAGAAGGTTCTCCTATTGCTAGCTGCCAAGGAAGATGAGTTGGCCATCTAGAGGAGAGGTAAGGAGAAGTGGCGCCGGGAGGTGGAGATGCAGGAGAAGATGATCGACAGCATGAAGACTTCGAACAGCCAGAAGTCGGTCGAGATCAGCAAGCTTATGGAAGACCTCGGCCATCTCGAGCACGAGCTCCATGAACGGAATGATAGAGTAAAATATCCGTCCGAGGAGGTCGTGCGAGAGAGAGAGGAATGATGCCTAGAAGCGAGCTTGATCAAATCGTCTGGCCGCCCAGAGCCTACAGATCAAGCTAAAGGAGGAGCAGATAGCTCATAAGAAGCTCAGGGAGGAGAGCACTCATGCTGCGCTGGAGGCCAAGCGGCAGCGTGAGTCATCTCTGGCCGAGATCCAGGCCTTGCTAGACTGCCTCGCTCATCTGGAGTCTAAGGCCCATCGGTTTGAGGTTGTTGAAGGCTATCGCCATAGCACTCTCGGAAAGGTAGAGGTGGCGCTAGCTTGCAAGGCTGGATATGACTACCTTGAGGCACAGGTTCCATCCAAGATCAGGAATGACCTCGACTGCTTCTATTATCCTCCGAGGGTGGCCACCTGCCTTGGTGCACTTCAGGAGATTATGAAGCAAGGAGGGGGCTCGTGCTTGGTGGTGGGAACGGTGGCGAGGATGGTGAAGAGTCGGCCGAGGAGGCAGGCGAAGGCTCGGCTCGCAACAGCTGGGTGAGTGAGCCTAGAAAAAGGAAAGGTAGAGGGGCCGAGTTTGAGGTTCAGTTGACTCCCTTGTCGACCACTGCGGCTGCTCCTCTGAGTTCGACTCCTATTCATGATGTCGATCTACCTGCATCTCTTAGTTCTGCTCGTCTACTGAGTCCAACCCCTTAGGGGCCCTAATGCATCTTCTTTCTTTCTTTTTTTGTACTGTAAATAGCTTTACATATATGAATGAAAGGATATTTTTATTAATTTAAACTGTGTACCTTTGAGATTGTGTTCTTATATTTAAGAGTTTGCAATCTGCTTAGTGAGTACAAGTTTGCTTTTGGGTCGAGGCAACTCGGTTCTGTGCTTTAGGCTGGGGATGAGTCGACCTCGTGCCTTGGGTTTTAACCTGAAAAGGTCTTAGGATACGTGGCTGGACTTAGAAAGATGCTAATGTCTTTTGTCGATGGCATGCTTTGGTTTTACCCTGAAAAGGTATCAATGTCTTTCGAGTCGGAGACGATCAAGTTGCTGACGTGCCTTGGCTTTATCCTGAAAAGGTACTAAAGTCTTTGTGTCAGAGTCGACCGAGTTGATGACGTGCCTTGGTTTTACCCTAAAAAGGTACCAAGGTCTTTGTGTCGGTGTCGACCGAGTTGACGACGATCGAGCGGGGAAAACTGCATATAGGTATATAACAGAAAAATATCTCATTTATAGGAGTATGTTTGATTTGATTACCTTAGAGAAGATCATACATGCCTTGGGCTTATTCATGAAAATGATGCCAATGTCTTTGGCTGAAAACGGATGAGTCGATGAAGATCGAATGGCAAAGATTGGCTTTTTAGCTCTAATGGCACCTTCTTATCTCAAGACTTGAGCATAATGGGCTATCTGTCCTCAGATAAGATAGAGATGAAGAGGCCCCATAATGGGCGCCAACTTTTGATGTCTTGGGACTCAATAGCGAGATTAGCGGGTAATCCTGAATCAGCGACGGGGTCTGGGATGGATACGGAGGATGTAGGTCCCCTCATCTCCTCAAGAGGCTAATCCCCCTTACACAGAGTAAGATAGCTGTAAAATAAGCATGTTAGAGGGTTAGAGTTGGGTTCTTCGGTGATTCCTCTGACGATCAAGTCAGTATAAGGCTTGAGTAGGGAATCAATAAATTGAAAGCAGTTCTAAGTGTGTAGATGATGAGGTTAGCTAGAAAATTGGTGTACATGTGGCCCTGAAGGGATTGGAAAAGGAGAGTGCTTTCTCAGTAGGCGATGAGCCCATATTTATACCCATCTAAGGGTGGATGCGTAATTCTAGTCAAGTCCAGGCTGGTAGCTGAATTGGTAGATAGCATACAGGTGTCGACTACAGATGAAATGAGTCACCACTGAGCTTGACGTGATGGTGATTAAGAAGACGTGGCTCTAACGAAGGATGGTGAGTTATGGAGACTCGTGGCAGAGGAAATGATGACGATGGCCAGCTGTTGGTGAGGAGTTCAATGACACACCGCCTCTCGATTCGACTCTACAGGCTGGCTGACAAGTACCGACTTTTTTGTCTACCTCATATGTTGTCGACCCGGCTCTGGTTAAATGAGGGGAGTCGACTCGATTGATGAGGTCGAGTGGGAGCTTGTTTTCAACTCGACCTTACTCGGAAAAGGACGAGTGCCCGTATTCGACCAAGTTGCCCTTGGCAAGGGTGATCTGACTTGTTGATTAGCATTGTCTTGGGACACATGTCGACTCCAGAGGGAGGATTAATCACAGGTGAATTATTGACATAACAGCTGGCCATCTCGAAGAGAGGCGAGGACAAATGGCGCAGGGAGGTGGAGATGAGGGAGAGGATGATCGATGGCCTGAAGACTTCAAATAGTAAGAAGTCGACCGAGATCAACAGGCTCAAAGAAGACCTCGGCCATCTCCAACACGACCTCTGCGAGCGGGATAGGAAAATAAAGTTCTTAGAGGATGACGTTGAGGTCGAGAGCTGAGAGAGCTCCATTGCCTTCGAACGATCTCAACTGGCTCGTCAGAGTTCTAAGAGCCTGCAGGACTAGCTGAAGGAGGAGCAGATTGCTCATGAGAAGCTGAGGCAGGAGAGCACTCGAGCTGCACTGGAGCTCGAACGACAGCGTGAGTCGTCCCTCGCTGAGATCCAGGCATTGCAATGCCGTCTCGCTCTTCTGGAGTCCGAGGCCCATCGATTCAAGGTTATTGAAGTCTACTACAACAGCACTCTCTGGAAGGTGAAGGTAGCTTGCAAGGCGAGATACGACTATCTCGAGGGGCAACTCCCGGCCGAACTCTGAAGTGATCCCGAGCGATTCCACTATCGTCCAAGGGTGGCCAATTGTCTTGGCGCACTTTAGGAGATAGAGAAACAAGGACGGGGGCTTGTGCTCGATGATGGGAGTAGTGATTGGGAGGGCGAAGAATCGACCGAGGAGGTAGGCGAGGGCTCGGCTCCTGGTAGCTAGGTGAATCAGCATGGGGAGAGAGATGGTGAAGAGGATCGAGGCTAAGATCCAGTCGATTCTTCTGCCAACTTCTACTGATGCTCCTCCGAGTCCAACTCCTGCTCTTGCTCTAGTGTCTCTCCACTTGCATCTCTTAATCATGTGCGTCTTCCGAGTCCGACCCCTTAGGAGCTCTTCTATCTTCTTTTTTTTTGTCAGCGCTTCTTTTTGTACTGTAAATTGTTACATATATGAAATTTTTTACCAATTTGAACTGTGTACTTTTGAGATTGCGTTCTTGTGTTTAAGATTTTGCAATGTGCGTTGTTTAAGTCCAAGTTTGTTTTTGGGTCAAGGCGGCTCGGCTCTGTGTTTTAGGCTAGGGACGACTCGACATCGTGCCTTGGGTTTACTCCCAATGACACTAAGGTTTTAGGTACGTACCTTGAGCTTATGTCATACTGCCAAGGTCTTTTTATCAGAGTCTACCGAGTTGATGACGTGCATTGGTTTTACCTTGAAAAGATACCAATGTCTTGTGTCAGACTCGACCGAGTTGATGATGTGCAATGGTTTTATCCTTAAAAGGTACTAAGGTCTTGTGTTGGAGTAGACCAAGTTGATGACGTGCATTGGTTTTATCTTAAAAAGGTACCAAGGTCTTGTGTCGGAGTCGACCGAGTTAATGACGTGCATTAGTTTTACTGTGAAAAAGTACCAATGTCTTGTGCCGAAGTCGACCGAGTTGATGATGTGCCTTGGTTTTACCCTAAAAAGGTACCACGGTCTTTTGTCAGAGTCGACCGAGTTGATGATGTACCTTGGTTTTACCCTAAAAAGGTACCAAGGTTTTGTGTCGGAGTTGACCGAGTTGATGACGTGCTTGGTTTTATCCTAAAAAGATACAAAGGTCTTGTGTGGGCCGAGATGATGAAGATTGAGCGGCGCAAACTGCATATAGGTATATAGCACAAAAATATCTCGTTTGAGAGAGTATCTTTAATGTGATTACCTTGGAGAGGAGTTTCCTGAAGCTGTATATACTTTATGGCCAACTTGTCATCATAGCCTTATGGCAATCTCTTGACTGCTGGGAATCTCAATTAGTGAGGATAGCCTCATAATTCCTTAGTTAGAGTAGTAGAGATCACGCGCTTTTGTGAAAAGGAATGAAGGGGCCCCACAGTGGGTGATGTCTTGGGACTCAACAGCTTGAGATTTGCGGATAATCCCGAATCAGCGATGGGGCTTGGGGTCGATATGGACCTAGTAGGGGTTCCCTCATCTCTTTGGATGGTCGATCCCCTGTTAGGATAAGAGAGCTGCAAAATAAGCACGTTAGAGGACCGGAGTTGGGTTTTCCGGTGATTACTCTAACGATCAAGTCAGTACAGAGCTTGAGTGGGGAACCAATGAACTGAATAAGTTCTAAATGTGAAGATAAGGTTCGTTAATCAGAAATGGCGTATATGTGGCTCCGAGGGGGCCTTAGAGATTGATCCCCTTGGCTGTAGGCGCTGAGCCCATATTTATACCCAACTGAGAGGGGTAGAAGCATAATTCTCACCGAATCCAGACAGAGCTGAGTCGACAAATAGTTCACAGATGTCGACTATTGAGGGGGATGAGTCACCGCTGAGTTTGACAGGATGGTGATTGAGTGGGTGTGGTGCTGACGATAGGTGATGAGTCATGGAGACTCGTGGTACTAGTAATGATGATGGTGAACAGCATTGGTGAGGACTTCGAGGACAAACCGCCTCTCGATTCGGCTGTACAGGCTGGTCGACAAGTATTGCCTTTTTTGTCGACCTCGCAAGTTGTCGTCCTGGCTCTTAATGAATGCGGGAGGTCAACTCAAATGATGAGGCTAAGTGAGAGCTTATCTCGACTCGGCCCTGCTCGGGAAGGGAGGGGCGCTCATGCTACCTAAGCCTCCCTGTTGAGGCCTGACTAATCTGTTGATTAGTGCTGACCTGGGAAAAGTGTCAACTCCAAAAGGAGGATTAATACTTTAGGTTAATTGTTGGCATAACAGAAAGAATAACTTAATATCTACACTAACCTTCAATCAATATTATGGTGTCATAATTTTAAGGTTTTTTCTCCTAGAAATCACCTTAAAAAAAGATCATTATATAGAAACTATCTTTTATTTTTAAGTTATACGTAAACTATCTTTAAAAGGAAAATTTGTGTTTAGGCTCCAAAAATAAAAGGCTCATGAGACTAAGCCCCTACACTTTTACCCCATGTGATTTTATTTTACCCTAAAATCTAATTTTTCATGTAAAAAAGCCCTCTTCCACACATATTTTATTCTCAACATTAAAATACCTTTCATCTTCTTCCTTCTATCTTCCTCATGTACTCTTTCTCTCTTTCTCTACTCCACTTCCCCCCTCCTCCTTTCTTCTCTGTTTGATTTTTCACCCTCCTCCCTTCTCCTCTATTCCACTTCCGCCCTCTCACGTCCACCCTTCTCTCGCCTCCATCCCTATTCCTTCCTCTTTTTCCCTTCACCCATCTTCATTTTCTTTCCTCCTATCTTCTCAACCTCATCTTCATTCTCATCCCTCCTCCTCCTTCCCCCTCCTCCCTCTTCCACTCATCCTCCTCTCTCCATTTCATCTTTATTTGCCTCCCACTCTTTCACTCCTTTTTTTTTGTTCCACTTTGACCCTCCTCTCTCCTACTTCTCCATCTTCATTTCCTCAATTCTTCTCCAACATTCATCGTCATAACTTGGTTTATGTATAAATTAAAATTGAAAAATAATTTCTGTATAATGATCCTATTTTAAGGTGGTTTCTAGAAAAAAAAGTCTTACTTTTAATGTTACTCGATTCTTGATGTATAGTAGCTTTAGTGATAATAATTATAAATTGTATAAGTTTTTATTTTTATTTAATATGGGAGGATTGTAATATTGGTCTAGAAATTAATCATGCTAATTCTCAAATTGGTTTATTAAATTGTGGATTTGTATAATGAATCTCCCAGATTATTTTGGACTGTTTCGCAAAAGTTTAGGGAACGGGATTAAGGAGATCAATTGACATAGTTGTACCATTTTTAATTTGAAGGGTTAATTTCATAAATTGTCAAGTAAGGTTTATTTTATTTTATTATCCTTTTTAGCGTTTGACTAATAAGGTTTATGTCTACTTTCTTTGTAAATGGAGAGATTTATCTCTTGACTTACCTAACTAGGAGTAACAGTAAACCTCTCAATTTGAGGGGTTAACTCATTTTAACCTTGCTAGAGGGTTATCTTAACCTTTTGCAGCTTTTATATTTGACAAATTATGGAGGATTAACTCACTTTATGCATTGTGTAGATTTTTGTGTTTGGCAAGTCTCTCCTTAATTCCATGCTCAAACGACACCTTGAAGTACACCATATAAGTCTATATTTGTGTTTTTTCTCTAAAGTCTAACTCAAATCGAGTTAATTAGCCAATACTACTATTCCTAGCCAAATTAACCTTTTCTCTCTAATAAATCGACTTTTTTTTGTAGGAGGTGATACGTTGATGACTGTCAAACGACGTTGGTGGTTGATCGTCGGAGATAATGGATAATGATCAATTGCAATGTCAATGTTTGTGGGAGGTAATTGACTCTAGCGGCAACCAAGGGCAAAACCTACACTATCATTAGAGGGGCAACTGTACCCTTAAATATAAAAGTTTCCCTTTAATGCCTTATGAATTTATAATCTATCCTCTATAGTTTTAAAATATTTGCATTTCATCCCTTACTTATGTACTCACTACATTAATTAGCAACCATCTACCCGTAAGAAGGCTGATATTCATAAATTTAGATAAATAGATGCTTGTTGTCCGTTCTTCTAAATTTAGATAAATAGATGCTTGTTGTCCATTCTTCAAAAAGGTTTTTCTGGTTCCGCCACTAGCAACAGCAGTCCCAAAAGCATAAGAATGATAACAAACAATTAGTAGCTAATTGTAGTTTAAACTAATGGATTTTAACTAGACAGATCTATTTAATATAACTTAAAAGAAATTGTACCGACCTAAAAAAAACTTAAAAGAAATTGTTAAATGTATTTTATAAATCCATTTTCAAGGAGACCAGCATCAGAATAACACTAACAGCTTGTTTGGATTGAGGTGAATGGGGGTGAAGGGAAGGTAGGGGAACCCTTCACCTTGTTTGGGAACACTTAAAAGGTGAAGTTTTCACCCACATTCACTTTGATTCACCCCTAAATAGTGTAAAATTTGTTACACCCCAAATTGGGGTGTAACCAAGGGGAAGGGAAGTTAGGGGACTTATTACCATACCTTCTCTTCACCCCCTTGAAATCAAAACAAGCCCTAAGGCTTGATTTGGATGGGGATTTGAGGAGGCAACATGAGGTGAAGGGAGGTGCAATGAGGTTGTGGGATAGATATCCCTTTAAGCCTTTAGTCTGGTTGGAGGGGAGAGGAGGTGAGATGCATGTTTTTATAGTTCATTTTCTCTCTCCTCTTAAATCCTTCTGATTTGAAGAGATTCTTCTCTCTCTAATTTTTAGTTCATTTTGTGATGTTCCCTCCCTCTCTCTCTTTTCCTCACACTACCTCCCCTTATAAAAATCTCCTACCAAAGGCAAATCTAATTTTTATTCGTCCCCTCCCTTAACCTTCCCTCGCTACCAAACCAAGCCATTAAAATAATTCATATCCATCAATTAAAACTTTATGGGCAATTACGATAGAAGAACTGTGAGAATGAATCTTCCCCCCAATAACAAGTGGTCCATCAACCACGAGTGTACTCAGCATCATTGATCTTTATAATAGGTGAAGTTGGAGTATTTTTGTTTATTTTTTACTAGGTGAATGGGAAATTGGCTCTTTTTTCTTCTTTTTTTTTATTAGTTTATTTTTTCTTGGTGAGTGGGAAATTGGCTCTTTTTTAGGCCCCTTTGTTTTTTCTGCCTCTTTTGGTTTTTTGCGTTCCACATTCACGTGTTCGCGGCCTGTTTCTGGATATCAAGCCCTTAGTGCCGCCGCCACTTGCGCCGGGCTGATAATTTGGTCTAACAAAAGACTAAAGCCCCAAAATAACATCTAATAATCCCAATAGTGCTCACTCATCTATGGGCCCAGTGAGACCCACTCTCGAATATGTTGTGTCTAATGAACAATGGATAAGTTGGGTGTGCTCAGGAGTGGGGTGCTATTATATGGTGAAACGTGTCCAATATAGATTTTTCCAAAGTTCAGATGTTTATACTAAGATAATCTTATTATTATATTATCATGGTATTGATGAATGATGATTGCACAAATACAAAATTTTGATTGCGTTCACACAATAATCTAATTATACAAAATTAATTCTGCATTGACACAATATTTTGATCGTATTTAAAGTAATTGTTTTGCCATTATATATTGATTGTTATAATTTTCTCTCTATTTACTAGAGAGAGCATTCTATAGGATTTTTAATTTCCTTTTTCTTCTAAGTGGATTTGATTGCGTTCATACAATAATCTAATTATACAAAATTAATTTTGCATTGATATAATATTCTGATCGCATTAAAAGTAATTGTTCTGTCATTATATATTGATCGTAATTATTTTCTCTATATTTTCTAGAGAGAGCACACTATAGGATTTTTTTTTAATTTCCTTTTTCTTCTGAGTGGATTTGATTGCGGTTCATACAATAATCTAATCATACAAAATTAATTTTGCATTGATATAATATTGTGATTGCTAAAAGTCATTGTTCTTAATTTCTTTTTCCTTCTAAGTGGATTTCGGCCTACTTTGGTTTGGACGTGATAGGGGGCAATTGTTGGCGTGCACCTAATGGTTTTACTACGACTAAGGATTAAAAAAAAGTTATTATTCAAAGTCTAGTTGTCATGGAGTATGTAGTTAATTTCCTTGTTCTTTCTTGTCCAAAAAGATGTGTTATGGCAACTTTCTATAAAGGAGCTCGCTTGCACTGAATGGAAAAAAAGAATCCATCAATATCATCTTCCTCTTTAAATTTAGTAACATGGCGTTAGATGTCTGCATCATATCACTCCATGCAGAATGGATTAATAGTGCACGAATCTTTCCTTTTAGATTTTTTTTTTCTTTTTTAAGCTTTGAATCGGTGCATATACATTTATTTTCAACTGAAAACGATGATAAAAGTGTAGTCAAATAGGGTAATCGACGAAGTCTTTAAAGTATCTGCAGGAAAAAAAATGGGGTTTTTCTCTTTTAACCTAAAGCTTTACCCCCACTTATTTAAAAACTCACTGACCTTTATAAACACTCATAAACCCAAATTATCCCAAACCACTTATTTTTAAACTCAATCTGTGCAGTACCCTCAATCTTTGTACTGTATTTCCCCCAAAAATACAAAATTCCGAAATTACCCTTCTTCCCCAAATAAACCCAGCTCTGTCTTCTTTCCTTCCTTTGTTTCCTCAAAACCCACAAATCTC
>JBAKGM010000326.1:33796428-33808012 GCA_037177215.1 Asparagus racemosus
CCGTGTCGACTTGGTTCGGATGTTCGTCGACCCGCTTCATGCGTTCGCGGCGTTATTACGTCGTCAGCCGTTTCGTCGGTTGCGTCGGTTGACGGTTCGTCGGTTGCGTCGGTTGACGGTTCGTCAGTTGCGAACCGACCTTCACGAGTCTGATTTGGGCACTGATAAGCGATTTTTAACGCCTACAAGTGGGGTACCTAACCTTGGTCTTCATCAGATCCTCCGGAGCTATCTTGCCAGGGACTTGCTTGTAGAGACCGAATTATTCAGCAAGCTTATAATAGCCCACGAGCTCTTCATCAAGCTATAGGAGAAGACGACGCCTCACAGGGATGCCCGTGAGTTGGCCGAGGCGTTAACTGCTCAAAAGGGGGAGTGAGTTGGATAAACTCAAGAAAGTCTTGATGCAGATGGAGAGTGAGCTGACTCGGTGGGCTGAGGAAGTCAAGGTCGCTATGAGCGGATCAAATATCTCAAGTCAAAAGTTGAGGTGGAGAGGAGGGAGAGGGAGGATTCCTAAGAGCGGGCCCGAGAGGCCTAGCTTGAGCTGGAGGACTTGAAGGTGAGGTTCTAGGAAGAGATAGCTGTTCAGGTGTCTCTTCATAGTGACGCTGCCCAAGCCGTTCAGAGGGCTAAGCAGGAGCATAATTCTCTCCTTGACCAAATTTGAGACCTGAGAGAGAAGTTGGCACTCAAGGAGTTGAGTTCTTTTGGAGATGAGCTGATCGAGAAGTACCGCACTGGTCCCCTAGGAAAAGTGAGGTCGCTCTTGCTTGCAAGGAGAGATTTGACTACTTGATAGCCTATCTCCTTCCCGAGCTCAAAATCAAACTCGATTGATTCAAGTACCCCTCCAAAGTGCCTGTTTGTCTAGACATTCTCAAGACGCTTGAGATGTCCGGAGGAATGAGAAGGAATGAGGATAGTGAGAAGGTGGAAGGCGAGGGCTCAGCCGAAGCGGGCTCCAGTGAAGAAGCCAGCTCACCTTCACCATCTGAGCGACCTTGTACCTCATCTTCTGGCCCTGCTCCATGATTGTTAAAAATATTTTGTATAAGTTCTTTACTTGTCGGGGCATTTGTTAAAAGTCTTGTAAAATTTCACAATTTAATGAAAAAGGCTCATTTTGTGTGACTCGAAATTGTTTATGATTTTATTTCATAGTTATTCCTCTTTGTGCCTTGGGCTCATTTTTAAAGTCTGATACCAAGGGCTTCGAGTGTTTCAAACGAGTTGATGAAAGACGAGTTGTGAGGGATTTTAGTCGTGCCTTGATTTCGCTCTTGAAGATCGAAACTATGGGCTTTGGAGGACCGTGGACGAGTCCCTTAAGACCGAGTCGTCAGGTTACTGCCTTGGTTTTACACATGAAAGCCGATACCAATGTATTTGAGTGCCTTGGACAAGTCGGTGAAGACTGAATTGAGGTTGGTGCCTTGATTTTACACATGAAAACTAATACCAACGTCTTTGGGTGCCTTGGACGAGTCAGTGAAGACCGAGTTGCAAGGTTGGTGCCTTGATTTTACACATGAAAACTGATACCAAGGTCTTTGAGTGCTTTGGATGAGTTGGTGAAGACCGAGTCGCATGGTTAGTGTCTTGGTGTTGCACATAAAAAACTGATACCAAGGTCTTTGAGAAGCTTGGACGAGTCGGCGAAGATCGAGTCGCAAGGTTAGTGCCTTAGTTTTACACATGAAAACGGATACCAAGGTCTTTGAGTGCCTTGGACGAGTCAGTGAAGACTGAGTCAGAAGGTTAGTGCATTGGTTTTACACATAAAAACTGATATCAAGGTCTTTGAGTGCCTTGGACGAGTCGGTGAAGACCGAGTCGCAATGTTAGTTCCTTGGTATACATATGAAAACCGACACCAAGGTCTTTGAGTTCCTTGGACGAGTAAGTGAAGACCGAGTCACAAGGTTAGTGCATTAGTTTTGCACATAAAAACTGATATCAAGGTCTTTGAGTGCCTTGGACGAGTCGGTGAAGACTGAGTCGTAATGTTAGTTCCTTGGTATACATATGAAAACTGATACCAAGGTCTTTGAGTGCCTTGGGCGAGTCGGTGAAGACCGAGTTGCAAGGTTACTGCCTTTGCATCTTTGTACAAAATGTTTTCAAAAAAGATAAAGGCAACCTTTCATTAATATGTGGATATTTCGATTACATTCATTGGAAATACTTCTTGAGATGTTCTATGTTCGAAGGATGCTTCAAGACTTATCTGTTTTGATTCTGCAACCAATAAGTTCTTCAGTGGACTTATATTACGATCTTGTAGGGCACCTCCCAGTTTGCGGTGAGCTTTCTGTGGTTAGTTTCATTATTGAAGGCAGCTTTACGGAGGACCAGATCTCATATCTTGAACCTCCAAGGTCGAATCTGGCTGTTGTAGTGCCAGACGATGTGCTGTTGACTGATTATCAGAGATCGGAGTGCCTTCGATAGGGATCGCAACCCCTATCAACTCCAGAATAGGGCGAGCCTCCCCGACAACCTCCTCCTACTTGGCAGCCGACCACAATGGCTCGCTGCCCAAGACAATAATATTAGAGGGAGGAACTTTCGAAACCAAAACCCCACTAGTAGACTAGGGCACAAGCATACTCGCCTTGCCCTCAAGCACAAGAAGGGCCTGTACGTCACCCTCAACTGGATGGCAGTCCCTGGCGACGATCTTCTTCCTTTTCCACTTCTATGTCTTTTCAGCTAGATATCTATCATATCAACCGTGCACTAAAAACCACCATAATAAGGCATGTCAATCTCGATACCTTTTCTTATATATGCATAATATACACATACACATGTATACCTATGCGCATGCTCTTAAATAGTTTAAATTTTAGATTAATTTTTTTGCTGGTTAAAAAAGTTCCAATTATTGTGATAGCTAATTGTGCGCCCATTTATTTTTTCCCCTCAATTTTTCTCCCAATCAATCAAATCCTTGTTATAAATTTTATACTTAATGGATATTTCTATTTTTTAATATAAAAATTTGGGCAAAGTTGTGGAGAGCGGAAAAGGCGGCAGGTAACACCTCATGAGTTTATTATTATTATTATTTTTAGGGGACTTCTCACAAACACAATATGCACGAAGAGGGTATGATTTCTTGCAATTTACCCTTTAGTAAGACTCATATAAGTAGAATGCTATAAGGTTCTTCTAAATGTTTGAAGTTGTACATCTAATTTTGAAGTTATGGTGATACCATTGAATATTTTTCATATAGTAGTACGTGAATTTTCAGACGGAAAATACGTGCGTATATAACAAATTTATCATTAAGAGCATAAAATTTGGGCTCTTGAAACAAGTGGCCAACTCATTTTTGGACATAAAAATTTGAACTTTGAAAACAATTGTAATATAAACATTTTTTTGATAGTGCATTCGTGATATAAACATAAGCATTAAATAATATAATTACTATCTAGTACTAAATAGTTATGCTATCAGAAAATAATCTTTACGAAATTAACATCTTCTTCAAAAAATTCAAATATTTCTCATAGTTAAGAAGAAGAGGATGGGAGATTTGCTATATAAATTAAACCGGGTCAAAGATATCTAAATTATCTCATGTGCATGTAACATAGAATGGTACAAATGATTTTTTTGATAAAATGAATGACACAAATGATAATTTAATAAAAGACATAGGTGCATTTTTCTCTAATAAAAATAGCTTATAATATATTTTTTTAATACAAAATCCCACAGCTTTATATACTTAACCGTTTACCAGAATTCTCGTTTGCACTCTATTTATGGGCAGTACAGTAAAGCCCAGCCCATGATCTTCCAAAATCCAAATTTTCAATGACTCGGATTCAAAAGCAGCCACGTGTCCACTAACTCGGACTCAAAAGCTGAGTCCGCTCCTCGTCAATCCCAGCTCCTTTCCCTCGACTTCTCAGCGATGGGATTTTCAGTCCACTTCCTCTTCTTCAATAATAAAAACATCGGCGTCAGAAAACTGAGCGCAGCTAGTAGAGCTGATAACCCTAGCGAGTTCTCGATCTCAGGCGAGAGCGCCTACGAAGTGCTCGGGGTCCCAGAGAGCAGCTCCTTCGCCGAGATCAAGGCCTCGTTTCGAAAGCTCGCGAAAGAGACTCATCCTGATGTCTCTCGATCCTCTCACCGATTCCTGCAGATTCTCGCTGCCTACGAGGTTAGTGAATGATTTCTCGATGTGAGCTTTCGAGATCTTTGGATATCTTGTGAGATTTTGACGTTTTAGTGTTGAATTGGATGGGGGAAGATGGGGTTTTTTTTGTGGAATTGAGGTTTACACTTTTTGTTTCAGAGGTTTATTTTGGGAGATCTTGGAGCTTTGATTTAGTTGCATAGCAGTCTTGATCTTTATTTTCCTTTGGTGCAACCGTACACATCAAAATTTGAACTTTATTGGAAATAATTTAAAATTATGAGACAACCTGGTCCATATTCGAGATATTAAAGACATATCCTTCTAAAATACGGATATGATAGGTGTTGTTTGAATGCATACAGTGTCATATCCAGGAATTGGGGCTTGAGGGGAGACCTTTATATCTTCGCTTGCAAAAATAATTATATCTATAATTCACATTTTTTGAGAGAAAGGATAGGTTCTCAACTCTCAAGCTCGAATACTCAACCAAATATTAAATATAACATGATTGTTTAAAAAAACTAAAATAGTACTTCCAAAGTAAAAAGTATAGTCAAAATTAATATAATCAACTCCCGACCAAGTTACGACTTTAAGCTTTAAGATGACATTTACAAACTACCCTTGTCATTCCTTGAAATCGATGCATGATTGCCTACTTACTACTAGTATAAAACATCAGATTCTATTTATGTTACTAAGCAATCATTCATCCATTGATCTCCCATGTGGTTATGCAATTTACTTTTCAAAATATTCAATGATTAAAATAGCCTCTGAATGCTTGCAATTGCAACGGGCACGATCAATGTGATCTTTACAAGCTTGTAAACAAAGAGATAGACCTCATCCTTCTTCATCTCCATCATTTTTTCTGCGAGACTTGAAAATTCCATTCAAGTGTAGAAACTCATTTTTGGAGCGCCCATGGATTAATGTCTCTAATTGATTGTCAGAAATCACAAGCTCCGATAGTGAAAAATCAAGAGGATAAAACTTAATAAAATGAATTAATTTTTGCTTGTTGAATGCACCAAAATAATTAATAGGATTTAAGCATGCTACACAAAGCAGTAACTCTGTATTTGCCTCAGTAAAGCGATTGTTCAGCTCTTGAACTTGTAAATCGATAACTGTGTTGAACAACTCAGCGATAATGATACAAGTTGGTAAAGCTCTGAGCATGGCGCCACGATCTCCCTTTAGACACAAATATCTCATTCATATTTGGGACCTCTATCATGTTTGGTACAGATTTGAGAAACATCTTCGAGAAAGAATCCCAATCATTACATTTCATTTCTTGAAATTGCCGCTTAGATATTTACGCAAGATCCATGACATTTAAGGTATGTTAATCTTTCCTTTGTAATGCTAATGACTAATCATGAGTAATCCCTAACACATTCTTCTTCAAATTGATCGAATAATCAAATTCAAAAGTTTGCATAATTTGCAACACCAACGTCACTTCTCTTCTTTTAGCATTTGTATATTCTCTATGCTCTCAAGTGCGACAATCACAGATAAGTACATACCAATTAAGTTTACTAGTGAATGAAAATGAGAGTCCCAACATGTGTCACCAGCTCTCTTAAGTCCCTTTCTTGATTCAAACCTCTCCCAGTTTAAAGTTCGCTGCCATCAAGTGCTTTAAAATCTCAACAGTTTGCACTTCTCGAAGAACATCATGATGTTTGGCAGAAGCTTCAACAATATTGGATATATTCGAAACGACTGTGAATATCACTTCCATCTTTAGATGATTTTTAGCAACAACTACTAATGCCAATTGAAGCTGGCGAGCAAAGCAATGGATATAAAAAGTGGATTTATTTTCATTCAAGACAAGAGCTTTAAGACCATTGAGTTAACCCCGCATGTTAGTCCTCTCATCATATCCTTGTCCTCGCAATTTTGATATGCTTAGTCCATGTCTAGAAAGCATACCATCTATGGTTGTCCTCAATGACATCAATAGTTGTCTTCGATAATTTGGAACTAGTATCTTGAACATGTAAATTCTCCCAAAAACGCTCAATTCTATGCCCATGTTTGTCCACATAACGCAAAAGAACTGTCATCTACTCTTTAATTGATACATCTCGGGACTCGTCCACTGAAATAGCAAAACGTTCATTGCCGATATCTTTTATGATTGCATTTCTAATTTCTATTATAGCAGCGCACACAATATCCTTCTGAGTATCTGATGACGTCATCTTCAGATTTTGAAACATTTTCTAAAACAACTTTTTTTTATCTCCTCACAATTATTGGCAACTTGCAAAAGCTCTAAAAACTAACCTCTGTTTTCAGAATTCAAAGAATCGTTATGCCCACATGAAGCTAATCCTTGTCGCAAAAGATACTGAACAGAATCAAGAGATGCATTTAATCAAGTCCTATATTCAATTTGAGCCTAACTTGAATGCCTCAAAGTTGAACTATCAATGTGTTGGTCTAGTTTTAATAAGTTCTCACTCTTTTCCACTTCTAGATTATGAGAGCTTTTCGGACCTTCAACATGAGCATCCAATTTCTCCCTTGATTTCTGCCAATTTTTGAATCCTTCAGTAGTAAACACATCTCCACTTGATCGCTCGTTTTGACCTTTAAAAAATAGTAGCATAAACAAAATGCCGCATCCTTCTCTACACTATACTACAACCAATTCAACTTCAAGTCAAACCAAGCTAGATTGAATCGTCGGTATTTGTTAGCAAAAAGCATTTGGGGGAATTCTTGTAGACGAGGTTGGAAAGGACCTTTTTGCAAATATGCCCTTGGAACACGATCTTGCTCATTAGGAGTGTAATTACAGATACGAGTTTGTAGTGCAGGATCTGCTAGAAATTCTTCTAAGTTCCCTTCTATACGCCTTTGTTTTGATGAAGGTTCCGAACTCACGGAAGTTCTTGGACAATAAGGTAAGGTTAAGTAACATTTTCTCCAGTACTCAAATTTTTTATTTGATTTTGATTTTCTTACTACAAATTTATCCATGCTTATAAAAAAATTTAAATGATACTCATTACAAAATTTTCTCACAATAATCCAGACTATATTTGAAGATATTGAAGAAATTATGAACACAAATTACTAATATTATTAAACAAATAAGTTATGAATTTGCGATAAATATAATTCTAAATTCTAAAAAGTAAATACAAATTACGATTGAGATTAGGGCTTGCCGGAATCACAAATTGTACAAACAGTAAAACCCTAATATTTTTTGCTTGCTCCCTCTGTCTTTAGCGGCTGTCGAGTTCTGACCCTATATATTTTTTTGCAAGGATTTGTTACTTTGAGATTCAACCACAAATCTTTCAATATTAAAATAAACAAAACTTAATCCTAGGTAGACACATAATCCTATGTGGTGTGGTCCGCATGTTATATTTCACATATAACTAAAAACTTACCTCAAATAGAGAGCACAAACAAATACTTTAAAAAAGTAGAAAGTTATTTCATGTGGCCCGCACATGATTTATTTGTCGATTTCATATGGAGTTCTCTAGCTCTGACTAAGGTGCAAAATCAAAACACCCCGCTCCTAAATTTGGAGGTGGGGCGCCGGGGGGGGGGGGCATGTGACCTCCCTTGACCTCTGCCAATGAATGCATATAAAGTGCATTGAGTATTGACATGATGTAAATTTGTTGAAAACAAGTTGAGCTCAAGAAATCTTATATAATATTGTCAATTTGACATAAACACATGAAGTTAAGGTGCAACTGGTCTTTCTTTCCAGGATTTGTAGTCTACTTGTCAAACTATGTTTTGTTACTCCGTTCCTTTGTTAGTGTCCAAAGCTAAACACTAAACATTTGAAAGTATAAATTCATTATACTAATAGAATATTGAGATAGAATATCCATCAAAGCTAATGGATGCTAACCTTTCGTAAAGTACCTGCCATCTCCTGGTTAATTGGCTTTGCTGTTTCCCTCCAATTCCCAATTCAATTGTCTTTAACATGCCAATGACATATGAGAAGAATGCAGCTTGAAGGTAACACAAGGAAAGGAAGATTTCCATGCAGATATTCGTTAAACAAAAAAGGCGGGATTTTAGTCATAGTGGAACATAATTTCACACACAAAAAAGTTGAAAAGGGAACTAAAGGATGGGAGAAGATGAAACCTTTTTAGCTCTCGACCATCTGTGATAGTTTGACTTGTTTGAATAAACATGCATCTGATCTTGCTAAAATGTGTAATTAGTCTTTGAAGAAAAACTAAAGCTATCTTCCAGTGATTTTTGTGATTTTTGATTGAGTCAAAAAGCAAAAAGGAAGTTTACATACATTGAGTAATAATTATCCAACCTCATGTAAAAATAGAGTTCCGGGTATCCATTTTCAGTAAATGCATGCTCCATACTTGCGAGCTTGCTTGCGAGTGGATGTTAAGTGGTGTCAATATACCAATAAATGGATGTGCTATTGCCTGTACACGTGTGCTATTGCTCGCGCAGAAAAGTTCCATAAACAGATTATTGCCTTGAGGCAAAATCCAAGATCAGAAATTGGATCCAGTGTGAAAGAGTGTGCTTGAATGCCCTTGCCCATCATCTGTGATATTTGATATGAGAACACATTGATTTGATCTTTGGCATGTATTTAGATTGTGATACATCGCTCATGTGTGCAGAATTTCGATATGGAAGAAACCATGCGAGTGTGTGCATTCTGTTTGTGGACTTGGACAATGCATTAGATTTCATAACCCTGTACTTTTTAGATCAGCTAGTATGCTAATTATCCAAAATGAAAATACAGACCTAAGCAACATGCAAACAGAGCATTCACACCTCAGATATGTTATGCTTCTCCTGTATCTATATACTGTTGGAAAGACAGGTTTTAATTTGATTTTCTATGACATATGATACTTTGTTAACAAATCCTGTTTGCTGCTTGAAGTTGACTTTTTTATGTAGTTCTGCAGATTCTATCAGATTCTGAGAAAAGGGCACATTACGACAGTTATATATTCTCTCAGAGAAACATTTTGCAGAAGCATCCGAAATCTGGTTCAGTTATGTATATGTACAATTCATCTTTAACAATAGCGAAGCATGGCGAAGTAGAATGGGTAAAATGGTATAGACTTGTGATTGACGATATTCTTACTGAGAGGAGGGTTGCAGTCGGCTCAGGTTATTTTTATGAACTTGAAAGTGAACTGTATTCAGCTATACGTGCTGCATATTTTGGCCCTAATATCGAGTCAATGGACTTTCTTCCTGACTGTTTTGAAGCCGAGGAAAGGTCTGTTTATGACACTCCTCAGGTATTGCATTTGGTTTCTGGGCGCGACCTTTTTGGAATCATTTACCTAGTTGATAAGGTTCCTGAATTATCAGATACCAACCATGAAAAACTAACCTCTTCTTGTTCAATGGCTCACGATATTTGTCGATATGTTAAGCAATCAAATATGGGACTGAATTCTACACCAGTGGAAAAATCAGATATTCTTAAGATGAATGACAAGAAAGGGTTATCAGATGTATATAAAGATTTGGAATTACATATTTCTGGACGATTAGTTGCTAAAGCAACTAGGAGTCCTCCAAAATGCAAGTCTGAGAGCATACTGGCACTTGACTGTGAAGACCAGATAAATGTTTTTCTTAGTCTGGATGAAGACGGGGTATATAGGAGTGAGACTGCTTCATCTTCAGCTCAATCAAACATTCTCTTGGGGTCAATAAGTGGACTAGGAACCGAGGCTGAAGAGGGAATTTGCTCTGTATATGACCGAAATGGTACAAAAACTCACATGATAATGAAGCATAGAACAATGATGGTTAGTATGAGTATTCTGCATCTTTAATATTTTTTAAAAAAAATTTTGGTGTGTGCCTGATCTTGGTATTAGAATTTTCTATCTTGAACATCATATGTAGTCCCTTTTCATCTTATTTTGCTTGCTTTTTGTTTTTGTTTACTGCTCTGTGGGTTGCATAGGACATTTTTTTGCTATCTATTTAAGTATCTAACTTCCTTCTTGCTGCATATGACTCTTAGAAATAGTTATCGACTACCTAATCATTTTTACAATATTTCCATATGCTTTCTTTCTTTTCTTGCCATTAACCATAAAAGGGTGATATTTTTGGCCTTTGTTTTTCTGTCTGCAAAGTTTCTTGACTTCAGCTTTTGCTATTCATGGAGCACATTACATATTTGCACATTCTCTGCTTTTTAGGAGAAATAATATTTGTCGACAACACAGATGAGGTATTGGACTGTCATTATCTTTCTTGTATGGGGTCAACATTTAGTGATCTGATGATTGTTTAGGATTACTATTTGATCCGGACGATGAAAAGGAGGGCTCCAGCCTTTGTAAAATTGGCACAATGGAGAAACGGAGACAATAACCAGAAGATGACGATGTAAGCAATAGAAGGGCAAAGAAATGTAAGACATAGAGGGATGAGAGATATAGTAGAGGGATGAGAGATATAAGAGTTATACAGCCTTTCAGGATGCACACACGACGATGATGATTGTCATTAGGATGGTGAATAAATATAAAACAAAGAGGGATGAGAGAGAAAAGAATGATATACAATCTTTTGTGTGGTCTCTCCTAAATGAGTTATACTCACCTGTCGATGTCATTGAAGAGATCTCAATGGAAGAAAGTGAAGGAATTGCAATCAGTGGAAGACTGTATGAAATAACCCATCACTCTCAGTTCCTCTTTTCTCCAACAGTGCACCATCATTCCCCTTAATGAAACCTTAAAGGAGGAATGCCAATTACAATTCTCGGAATCCTAGAATCGTTGTGGAACAAGCACAGATGCAAGGGTATCTAGGCTTTTACGGATAAACTGAAACTAGTCTAATTCGATCAGGATACATAATATATCATAGCAATCAAAATATTTCAAACAGTTTACCCAAATCCATTTACTTCCGAAGGAACTTCGAGAAGATAATTTATTTGCCAGTATGTGTATTCAGTCACCATAATCATACATAAAAGCAGTCCTACTTTATTTATTTTTGGAGTAAATAATGTAGACTTGTGAGATCTTATTGGCTGTTTTTCTGAAGAAATCTACCAATTCAAATATACAAATATATAACCCCTGCAAGTGGCCTGGTGTTTGGGGCTTGGGGCCTTGGCTCAAAGGCCAAGGGTCGATCCATGTCTGTGCCATATGTCTATCCCCAGTTTCTAATTATTAGGCATTGCAACACTTGTGTTTTTTACCAGGACCTGGACTGCGAAAAGGGTTTGGGGTTTGGGGGGGTGTGGTGGGGGGGCTACCCAGGGGTTCACTTGACTGGTAGTAAACCAAGGTTCTTTGCACACTATATATATATATATATATAGATATATATATACATACATATATATATACATACATATATATACATATATAT
>JBAKGM010000326.1:33826979-33837203 GCA_037177215.1 Asparagus racemosus
CGACGGGTATTATAACCTTCGCGACACTTTAGCGAAGAAGGCTTCAACGACGGGTCACGAAGGGATTTTTCCCTGTCATTAGCATACAATAACGAAGATTTTCTTTTTTTTAATGAAGGGAAATCCCTTCGTTAAAGACATAATTTCTTGTAGTGCTTTCTAAGGAACAAAATAAAAATCCTCATAAAACAGATACTAAAAATCCTAACAATTAAATTAAATCCAATAAAATCCTCATGACAATCCAATATGATCTCAAAGCATCAAACTCAATCTCTGAAAATCTCAAAGCATGAAACTCAATCTCTAAAAATCTGATTTATATTTTCTTCTTTCTCACATAGACTTTCCAAGGATTCCCATCACTAGGGTTTGAAGATTGAAGCTTCCTTAATCATTAGGATCATCCTGCAATATTCTATATCACATCATCGTTGCATTTTTCATAATTGGATTGATTTTCTTCGATGAGTGCTACCCAAGGATCACTACATCTACCTTCGTGCTTCTAGATTAGAACTTTTTAGTCTTGGAAAAGTGGTTTGATCATCAGGACTATAATAATCTTTTCATTGCACTTTATTGATATTTTTATTTGTAATCAAAATATTTTCTACGGTCATTTGATCGGTTTTATGGCGTACTCAAGTCGGTGTCAATTAATGGTTGTTTTACTAGCTGAGAGCTAGGGTACACACTAGTGGCAGGATTGTTTGGGTATAGATGACTAGATTAGGGTTTGACCTAGGGAGCGGTCTTGTAAAACCTACTGGATTAGAGTTTGTAATCCAAGAGAATAATTATCATAGTGTGGAAGTCCCTTTGAGAGAAGAAAGAGTAAATGTAGGATTTATTCCAAATCACTATATAAATTCTCTTGTGCTGTGTTGAATTTTTTATCTATGGTTGTTGCTATTTATTTCACATTTTCCACTACCTTGTTTTATTATATCGAAATATTTGTGCAACTCTATTTACCAACCCTCTCTAGGCTTGCATCTTAGATCCCAACGTACTTAAGATGGGACATTTGAGGCTCTACCCAGTGATAGAGTATCTAGTAATTCTGGTTTAATGTGTTAATGATAGAACAAAATAATAACATTCGTCAGATTAATGTACGAATCATAAGTTTATTAATATAGTGGTTGAAATCCTTTGATGCACCACTTATATATTAATGGACCGTGCCCATTGGATATTTTCTCCTGTATAAACTAACTCAATTTGCATTGCATGAGAGATGGCTAGTTATATAATATTCTTGAGAAGTAAAGTAATAAACAAATAGAATTTTTCGTTTAGCATCATAAACTAATCCTAGGTAACATCATGCCAGCTTAAGAGAAGAATGTTGATGCATCTCCCCTTGTACTCTATTTGCCATGGGTATGGGTCCATATGTCAACCTATATGGGATTAAGAATGATGGGCTTAGTACATGCGAGCTTGCATGAAGCAAAATGCCATTTGTAGAGGAGACATGTCCATGCTAATTCTAGAAATTAAAGGAGTTATGTACTTATATAGAACTATGGTAGTTCCCTCAGCTTACTCTATCCATCATTTGCAAAGATGACACTTTAAAGGATATCTTAGTGATTTTGTACCCTATTTTGCTTCAACTTTAGTAGACAAATAGACCCTATATGCCCTAACTTGGCCCTCTTTTGCCAACCTTGCGTAACTAACCAATATCATGTTCTCTTGCCAATATATGAAGTAAGCAACAGTCACATGAACAAGCTTATACAATTGTATGTAATGATGTCTTTTAAGAAACATAGTAATGAATCTAAGTTCCAGCGGGGTTTTTGTTGCTAAAAAAGGTCATGAATAAGGACACTACAAAGTCAATAAGGTCCATGTGATGAGCATAATAGTGAGGATTAGATATTACCACCCTAGCGCCCTGAGATCAGACAGAAGGAAGACTTTAAGCTTTATTTGAGACCTCTAAGATAGGACATAGCTAACTACTAATTATTTATCATTGTGCATCTCATAATTATGCATTTGCTCAAAAGATGTTCATCTGTTGGTTGTCCTTAGATATATCATTGATTTGCTAAGTTGGCTTTGGAACCCTAGCTAGCCATTAAGATAACATAAGAAATTATCCATGAAAAAGAACATTGAATCTGTTGATGGGACTATATGAGTCTAAAATCATGAGGTAGGCTAGGCTATGTTCTCAAAAAATATTTAGGTGCATAATTAGAGATATATGGTTATGCACATAGCCTCACGAGTGCTTTCCCCCATTTCATATATGTACCGGCCTCAAAAAGTGAGCAGAACAAGAGGGGATTAGGTGCCCGGGAAAACGGTGGCAAGTGGTTTTGGCCCCAACAAGTTTCGAAGTTGCGAATGCAAGTTTGCGTGTTCTGGTGAGCTGTTAGTAGAAAGAGATATCAAAATGGAAGATATAAGATAGTAATTAACTTCTAAATTTTAAAGTTTATTAGTAGAGAATAATGGGTATCATTGACATATAAGAGGATTCTCTCATATACAATAATGTGGCTGCATCTGATTAGCCACATTACTGTATATAAGAAAATCCCCTCATATGACAAGGGATAGGATGTTGAGAACGTAAGAACTACTTTGATATAGAAGTGTTTTCATCAAAATTGCTCACTTTAGTACCTTCAATTCGTATACTACAGATAAGTTAGAACATAAATTTTACTATGTCAAAAATCAAAAGTCATATCCCTAAAGAAAAGATGGAGCAAACCATGATGCTCCTACTATCATGGGGTAGGGGAAGGAATTTGACCACTCTGGATGATTTATATGTAGCTTATCTTATTAGTTTAAAAATCCGTCTTTTCGCTCTTTTCTTATATACACACTCACGCACACAATAACTAGACTATAAGAGTTAATATTATATTTTTGGTGCATGAACAAAAATTTTATTCGAATTATTTGTAATGAGAAATTATGAGATTCTATGGGTCCTATGTTTTTGCATCTTGTAGTATAAAAGTAATATAATTATTTGTACTTTGGTAGTATTTTACCTTGTTATACATAAAAAAGTTGGTATTATGTAAACAAGTAATATTACTTTAGGTGAAGCAATGTTACTTCATTTTAACAAAATAATAATATTAAAAATATTTATAATTTAATTTTATAGTTGAAAAGATATTTTTTTAACAATCTAATAACTTTTAATAAATAAATGTTTTTTCATTGAAGTGTTGGAAACATTAATTTTAAGAATTTATAATATTATTCAAAGAATATTCTATTTTAATATGCAGCTACTAGTGCTCTACATTTTTTAATGAAGACATGATTTAGCATGCATACAAATATTTTTACCTGTTTCTTTCTACATGCATATATCACAGTTGCACTATAATCAAATAATTCATAAATTTACTAATATTGCATTTGGATGCAAGAAATTAATTTAAAATTTTAGAAATAAACTCTAAAATTTGAAATATGGAATTCAATTCCAATTCCATTGTTTGGATATCCGTAGAATTTCAATTCTAAATTCTTTTTTTTTTTGACAGAAGAAATAGAGCATGGTGCTCTATTCATATATATATATATATGTATGTAATTAAGATCAGAGTTTACAAAATATAGACTTCCAGTTCTAGCATACAAGGCTAAGACATGATTGCAGTGATAGACCAACACGAATAGGGAGAGGACCATAGCCGTCACCTATTACTGAGTTAGTTATAACTACAACCATATTCTAAACCTCGGACTGAAACTTGAGCATAGACTGTACCATAAACCATAAACCAAAAAACAACTGCTCAAACGAGCGCAACCTTCAAAAGAAAAGGAGACCAAAAAATCTAAAATTGTATCAAAGCAACGGAAGCTGTTCATCATCTTCTAGAAGTTTTCGTCCACAGCCGCCAGGTCGCTGGACAAGTTGTCTTGGATCAGCAACCTATGGAGCTCCCTCTTGTTGACCAACTTCTTCAATCTGAAAGATCGTTTAGAGGCTGAGTGCCCTGTCCAGAGCATGATGAAGTAGGAAGAGTTAGCTGCGATTTGGCGAGGCGAGCATAACTCTTGTTTGAAAATGATATTATTCCTTGCTCTCCATAAGCACCAGCAAATAGCAGGGAGAATAATATACCAAAGATGACGACTGTCATTGTCTTGCAGAAAAGAACCATAAGAATGCACTATATTATCAAAATCCAATGGCAAAGAAGATGTTTTCAGAATAGGGAAAAAGTATTGCCAAACCTCACTTGCAGTCCTACATTTAAAGAAAATATGGTCGATTTCGAATTGAGTCAGTTTGACGTGATTTTAATTATTACCTTGAAAATTGAAGTAAACTTTTTCTTTTTAATGGAATACTTAGTTATAAGATTGTAGTAGCAATTTTGAATAATTTTCTAGGTTTTGTGATGTAGGATGCTCAACTCATGGTCAATATGAAATAAACAAGTATGTTGCATTTTTATTTTCGGTTCTTTTTTGTTTTAAGTGACCAACATTAATCTTGTAGAAGGCTTTTATACCTTTTATGTGAAACAAATTATCTAAATGTCGAATTCATTTAAATGTGGGGAAAAAAATATCTAAAACATAAACAGTAAAATGAGTTGAAGGGGATACTTACAATTATGATGCAACATTGGTGGCATGAATGGACACGATAAATGGGAGATGTAGGAATATTTTATGTGAAACTAATTATTGTCCAAAGCTAAGGGGGTTTTTTTTATAGATATTTAGCCATTTTTGAAAGTTAAGAGGCTTCTGATATTTTGAAAGTTGTGGGTTTATCTAATAATCGTTCAAAGCTGATGAGGTTTTCTGATATTTAGCTTTTTTTGTTGGGACTCATTAATGCAAAGTGTGGAGGTGCATCTAATTTACCAGAACTCAAAAGACTTCCTCTAGAAACTGAAATTTCTTTATTAAATATTTGATTTGGAATATTTATTGGAGTTAAATATTTTCTTTGGAATCAATAAATAGGAAGATAAACAACTAAAAGGTTGGAGGTGTCAAGTGCAAATCATAGTGTTGTTTTAGTAGCATACCGTATAATCTAAAGATTATACATATAGGATTTTAAGATGAAAATCAAAACTATATAATAATAAATACTATAATGATTTACATACATGAAGTGACAATTGATGTTCAATTATAACTATCATAAAATCATAGTTTATATTTATAATTAAACATCCAATTATCTAAATTACCAATATAATTTGTAAATGTTAATCATAATGAATTATCTTTTATACTAATATAATATATGTATTACATAATATATAATACTTCAATATTAAGATAAAACTATTATTAGATAGAATTGCATTGAAGACATATAAGCATTTACTGACAACATAAATAAGTTATGCATTTCTTTTTGTTTGATACCTTTTCCTACAAGCAGAATAATTATATTTGCTCCTTCAAGTGTTGATTTATAGTTAATCACATCATGCATAAATACATATGTATTTGATTTAATTGGCACCATGCAATATGAGGCATAAATTGATTCTTTATATAATAAAATTTTAATGTACTATTTAATGAATTTAATTAAAAAAATATGAAGTGTGCCTACGTGCAACGCATGTGCACTATACTAGTTTCTCTAAATGCTGATCAAGACATTTGATTCCATCCTGCACACAAAAGTTAATAATATGGCAAACACATCTAAAAATGGAAAATTTACCCTTCATTATCGGATTCAAAATTTCTTTCAATTTTGAAATTATTAACGTATTATTTGAAGCATTGTCAAAAGATATAGAATTTTTTTTCTCTCTATCCCATAGAAATGACAGGTTTGTGAACTTGCGTCACAAATACCTTGTGTGTTATGCGGATAATCAAACCTCTTGAATGATAAAATTCTTTTCTACAAAATTCAAATTTCATCAATATAATTCAAAGTAATTACACAAATATAATAATTGGCATTAAGAAACTCCCAAACATAAGTAGTCAAAGCAATCATGGTGGTAACAATAGATAAAGCAGCTTGCATGAGAGTTTTTTTTAGCATAGAAGAGATGCTCAATTTCTCTTGTGATTATTCTTCAGCTAATTGTTTGATATCCTGGGTAAAATGTAGTTTTAATATATATTTTTTTAAAATTTAGTTTTTACTAATATTAAAAGGTAGTTCAGCTTGCACAATGGACTTAGCTAATTTTTTCTTAGCGAGTTCAGGTTTACACCTGAATATCGATAACCTTCGTGTACTTCCAACAATCTGTGATTGGGTTTTCTTTGTTCCTCAAATTTAGAAGCCTTCGTGTTTCGTTCTCAAATGCTAATCTAGTTAACTGGTTCCCTAATGCAGATTATATTTGTAGATTTTTTTGCACGTTAGCGTGCGGATCTATTAAGTGTCGCATCTACAAGTTTTTCAAAATAAGGCCAAATCCATGAACTATCTTATGATATTTTCTGTTTGTTGTGAGTGAGTTCTTCTTCTGTTTCTGTTTTAGTTGTTTCTTCCTCTGTTAACATATCCGAAATGAGTCTTTGAAGTTTATTGAGAAATCAAACGCAGAGGAGACTGAGGTGGAGGATAAGAAGAGATAGAATGTCTAGCCATAATAAAACCGAGCAATAGTCTCCCACATATTGTCATCATTCTATCAAAGATAGTGAAATAGAATGCTTGAAAAAAGAGTCTAGCAGGGCAGTAGTTGTGGTTATTACATGATAAGTAAAGAGAATGGTACTAGTGGGATCAACAATATAGCCGGCGAGAGCAGAAGGGTAGTCAGAGTCATAACCGTAGGGTGCACTATAGACTTGAGCACTGCAACTACCACTGGCTTCATGAGAATAGTGAGAATGTGTAATAGGTGTATAACCACTTCCACCGACACTGGATGGGGAGGAAGGAGAATATTCTGAGGAGGAGGAGTAGTGATCCATTTGATTATGAGAGATTTTTTTGTAAGGAAACTTTAGCAGAGATAGAGTCTATGATTTGAAAACCCGACATGCTAACACTGAAACACTGATTAGAAATAAAGGAAAATAAATTATAAAATGTGATTTAAAATAAAGAAAAAAGTTAAAAATGTGATTTGATAGAAATTAAAAAAACGGAGAGATGGCCGTACATGCCCTCTCTTTTTAGCAAGTAGATGAGGGGGGAGCAATGCCATCGGTAGGTGGGCCCCACTCCCGAATTCATCAAGAGAGAGAAGCAATGTCATCCATAGGTGGGCTCCACTTCCCAGCCTATCAATTTTTTTAAGAATTGAGAGAAACCAACGACCAACCGGTCATATGGGGGCCGGTTGGTCAGGTTTAATGGTGGACCGCGCCAAAGATGGGCTCGTTTATGGCTTTTGACCCCGGGTTTAGACCCAAACCTAGTCCGGAAAATAGTCAGAGCCATCGTGGACTAGTTTGGGCCTGTCTCAGGATGCGTTGGACTGGTTCTTGGCCCGTACAACATGCCCACCCTTGTTATATATTTCAAAATAATAGAAAAACTTGGGGGCTGCTGTACTCTAAACCAGAGCCCAAATGTCACCATGTGAAAATCTTTCCTCATTTTCATAATTTCTCCCGTGACTCCAAACAAACTCGTTCATACAGCAGGGGAAAATAGAAAAGAAAAGATAAAACCAAGGAAAGAGTGAAAATGATAGAAAGAGGGGGAAAAACAAACTCCATCACCTCATTTATTCAAGTTAAGCTGAGTACAAAAAATAAAAACAAAAATAAAAATTACGATAATGAGAGGAGGAAGTAGATGCAGGGTCTTAGCCCTTGAGAAAGTGGAAGCTAGGACTTGCCTCGGTGCTCTTCTTCGCATTCATGCTCTTCTCTCAGTACCTCGATTTCTTGTCTTCAAACTTGGTTCCCCCCTCCCTCCATTGAGATGTTGCGTTGTGCTGCAAGACCATGCAACTAAAGCCTTGCTTTGCGTTAGGTACATTGTGGATGGAGCTTTGCGTTAGGTACATTGTGGATGGAGAAGGAGAATCGATAGCAATGCCGCATGGAGAGAGCAGAGATTCTCATCCCCCAAGTTTCTATTTTTTTTCCTTTAGCTGAATTAATCTCTCTTCAAAACTTTTAATTTATAAGGGCGATTCTGTAATAATGGCTCTAACCCTTGCCATAGAATAACAATTGTTCATAAAACAAGATAGGTTTTCATCAACGGGACTTCTTGGGGTACTAGTTTCAGTAAAGAAACTATAAGCTTCTGTATAAATACTGTATTCTCTAGCATCTGCAATGTAAGGTGTGCTTAGTTGTAAAAGATAATCCAAAATTCGTCTTTAGTTGCAACAAAATTTTTTGGGGTCAAAAGGTGCAGGTGGAGTTGCAACAAGAACATCTTCCATTCTTTTCTCATCCCGATCCTCAACCTCCCATCCTCTCTCCCACTATCTTTCTCCCTCTTTTCCCATATCTTTCCTATTACTTCCTCCTTTCCCTCTTTCTCCAAGTCCAACTCTTCTTAACTTCTTTAGCTTCTCTCTCTTCTTTGCCCTCTTTCTCCTCATTTCTCTCTCTCCCTCCCCTCCTCTTCTTCACTCCTTCCTACTGCTTCAAGCAGAATGTCTGATGTTGAGTCTGAGAAAAAAACAGGAGAAGGAGATTAAGTTTTTAATGATGGAAGGGTGAAGAAGAAGTGGATAGAGCAAGGAAGGAGAGGAAGTGGGAGAGACGAAGAGAGGAGGAGGTTGGATATGTAAAAATTACTTAATATTTCGCTTACAAATTGTTTTTAACATCAGAAATACCTATTTATCATAGTATTTGTCACTTTTTAGGCTAAAGTGTCGCCGACATTACTTTTTAGGCTAGACCAGCAAAGTGGTGTCACTTTTAAAGCTAAATTGGTATTTTAGCCATTGATTACCATATGAAGATCATTATGTAATAAGATTTTGAAAGCACGATTCTAACTAGAATACAGTGTTTATAATATCATTCTTCTTATCTTCATTTCTTAAAACTGTTACATTGCATCTTCTCCATCAATGTTAAAAAATATATATGTAGACACTTGAACTCTATGCTATGATCGACCGACCACAAAATTATCTTTCATATTCGAGATTGCTATCTCATATGAATTACAAAAATCGCAAGAAAGAAAGAAGCATATTCTTTTTTGTTTAAGAATTTTACACTTTAAGCATTGTAGTTTAGAAAATTACTATACGTTAATGGCTTGATTTCACTTAAATACCTTATAGTTTCCTCTCTTTGCACTTATATACCCTTATTTGTTTTTGGCAGCAATTATGTACCATAATGTTTTTAAAACTTGCACTTAAATATTCTTAATTTTCTAAAACATGCACTCAAATACCATTAGTTATGCAAGAGAATTTCCCCTTGAAAATTCTATTGGGAAACACATGCTAGTTTTAATGATAGAATATTTTGAACTTTTTACATTTGTTAGATTTAATGTTAGACATATCCAAATTCTATTTTGAAATAGAATTATGATAATTTGAATAGTAAATTTAAAAATAAATAAAGGGTTAAAATTTTCTAAATTAGTATGTGAGTGTTTCATTAGAACTTTTGGCGGAGAGTTACCGCGTTTGCATAATTGAGGGTATTTAAGTGCACGTTTTAAAAAATTTAGCGTATATAAGTGCAAGTTTTAAAAACTTTACGTTATATAAGTGCTTCCAAAAATAAGTGAGGGTATATAAGTGCAATATTTAAAAACTTTATGGTATATAAGTGTTGCAAAAAATAATTGAGGGTATTTAAGTGAGAAAGTTATGATGATTGAGGGGGGGGGGGGCCTATATGGCTCCACCCTGTAATAAGAGGAAAGCTATCCAAACTATGTATGATTACTCTAAGTCTCCAACTACCATAATTACAAGTAAATTGTAGCCCAAACTATAATTTAAATTATTACTATTGGAGATATGTGCGGTATAGGCTCCACCACTGTAATCAGAGGAAAGCTATCCAAACTATGTATGATTACTCTAAGTCTCCAACTACCATAATTACAACTAAATTGTAGCCCAAAGTCTAAGTTAAATTATTATTAGTGGAGATAATGTGCAAATTCTCGTAATTAAGGATTTCTCATGCAAATTTTATCAAACATCTAGCGCACATCAAATTTTTTAATGGAATGAGTTGAGTTGCCAAATTTGCATTGGTATGGATGGAGGCAAGGAGACACGTCTCTTGCACGTTAAACTATATGAAGAGGGAAACATTATATAT